>JAQIWJ010001205.1:0-12602 GCA_034695185.1 Discolaimus major
GATGTGGTCGTAGACGTGATCAGAGACTGGGTCGTGGTGTCCGCAGTTGAACTGGACGTTGACGTTGAACTTGTGGATGAATTAGTCGTTGCTTCTTCTGACGTATCCATTTCTCTCAAAATCAGCAATCGATTACTTCACAACCACACCGCACGACTCCCGAATTTGCGAATGACGAATCAGGCGAATGGAGGACGCCACCAGGCAAGGTGCTGTCGCTTTGGTGACGTCACCAATCGATAGGCCCTGAAAATTTGCTTCATTAATTTGGTGATAAAATGCTAACCTTCAGAAAAGGATGAAATCCCAATATTTAGGCATTTTATCTTATGATACGCCATAATCAATCAGCCTGATTGCGCAATTTTGGTTGACCAAATTTGCATTCGCAATTCAATTTCCTCCAATTATCAAAAATCACCTTTCAGATAAAATTTTCAAGTTTCTTTTTGCCTGTCTTGATACAATATGGATATTGCGAAGCAAAATTTGATTAGCGGATTACTGTAATGGATTACTGTAGCACGAAGCCAATGTACAGTATATGTACTACATATTTTGCGGCAATCCGTTCGAACATTGGCGTAAGCTTATACGCACCTGATCATCCCAATGTGCCCCAAATACAGTACGCCAATTTCTTGGCAAAAAGCCGAAATTATTTTACATTCGAGTCATGTTATTTCTGGCAAATCTCGTAGTTTGCGAATCCAGAATAGTTTTGTTAAATTATTCTGGTTGAATCATGAAAACGAGAAGGCGACCCAAGGCGTGCGGTGGATGCGGTTGTAAAGAATCTGCCGTTTGGCATCGTCAACGTGGAAATAATAGATATTTATGCACCGGTTGCCAAGCGAAGAAATTATCGGAGAAAGATGGACCGTCTAATTCGACGATTAAAACCGAAATCGAAGATCCCGATTATGAACGCGGAAATTCCCAAGCCAATACGGAGGTCGACAATTCAAAGAACCAGGCGGACACGAATTCTGAAATTGTCATCACCCAAAACGCTGGAGATAAAATTGCTACGACGTCTCGAATTCAGCCAGAAAGTACTGCGTTAGAAGAGGAGAAAATTGAGGAGGAAACTTTACCGAATAACGATGGAATCGAGGAATTACGAGCCGATGAACCGTCGGCGATGGAAGAAGATGCACCAACCGAAGAACACCAATCGAAGAAATCAAAGAAATCGGCTATTTCGCATCCGCGATTGACCAGATTACGTTCGTCGACCAGACCGATTCGTGCTGCTGCATTGGCCGCGGCCAATAAATGTCAATCTCAACAGAACGAGAAAGAAAAAGAGAAACAATCGAATAGTCGAAGTAGCAGCGCCGCTGGTTCAACGTCCAAATCAGCCGTGTCCAATGCGTCCGGAAGCGGTTTCGGTGGTACTTCTGGCTTAGTCGTACCGAGGAATAAAGGAAGGCGACATATATTTAAATTGGCTAAAGTAAGTCGAAGTTTTATTATTCCGCATTCCCGCTAGCGAGGCTGTGGGAACTGAATATTTTTATACTAGTTTTACTGCTGCCCTCATCATTCTTGCTCATGAAGCATAATATGACAGCACGGGCGGGTGGATGCGCAAAACAGCCTCATACGAAATGCGGTTCTAGCATTCTCCTTTGAGAACATTGGCATCAGTTTGACTGCTGCTTCAATCAGTATTGCACAGCATATCTCATTCCGTATTATTCATGAATTTATGCTAAACTAACTTTCCTTTTAGCCCGAGAAAGCATCGTTCAAACGTGCATCGATCTCGACCTACGCCAGCTTGTGGCACAAGGTAAAGTGTTTTCGCTTATTTAGCATAGTGCGTGTGGTAACGAATTCCGTTATTTCAGGGCCAGATGTTCAGGCAGCATGACGTGGTGGCGGTGGTTGACGAACAAGACGAGAACGTTTATTACGGATTGGTACGCGGTCTTTTGAGGAATGAATATTGCGAACAATACGCCGCTTTGACGTGGTTATTACCAACGACTGCATCGCCATTGGATCGATCATTCGATGCTGCTACTTACATGCTTGGTGAGAGAATTTTCCTGACTTTTGTCTATCATGCTAATGATGATATCTTTATTGCAGGTCCGGAAGACGAGACATTTTACCCAATGGATAGTCTCGAATTCATTTGCCACATCGACAGCGAATATTTCAAGAGTCGAGGCGCCACGTTGGCTTCAACGTCAGCAGCGTTCCCGAAATCCATTATCCAATCACCAATTCTGAATCCAAAGGATCAATTTGTCGGCGTATCCTGAATGATCTGCATGTGCACTGTTATCATTGGATGGAAGTATTTTGCACTGCTTCAAATATAATCACTATCGATAAATCTGAGTTTTGATGCTGTTCTCTGATAGGTACTTTAGTACCGATTATTTTGATCTGATCTTGATATCTAATTTGTATTGTGAAATGATCTGCATTTCAGGCTGATGGAACGATGGACCGTGTGCATACCAATCGATGGGCCCAAATCATCGCCTTTATTTCACTGCTCACGTCCGCAGCAACGTATGAGAACGAACCTTCGTTGCGACGAGTCGTGCCTGCCGAATTTAATCAGCTCATTCGCGACAATATCAGTGCCTCGGACGATGGTTTATTAAGAGTGAAATACGTCTTGGAGAATTCGGTAAGCGTTTATGATATATGCCTTTTCGCTGAGCCTTATGACCCGCTTTTCCAGAGTCACGTGGTTAGAGTTTGGGTGCACAGCTACAACGCGACATTGGACAATCCATTACTGGTGGCTGTTCGAAGATCCACGTCAATTCTATCCTGGCAAGTGCCTTTGCCTTTGGATAACAGGTATTATCATTGTGCTAGATTTAGCATTGGCAGGAAGCCAATCGCGGTCAATTTACAGTATGCCATTCTTTCAGATACTATTACGATATGGCTGCTCGAACGTTATGTCCGTCCGAAATTACGGACTTAATTTCACCGAAGAATGAATCGTCGAACGTGACATTCTACGTCGAATTCAGCAGTTCGGATCCGAAGCCAGTCATGTTCGAAGTCAACGCGAGTTTAGTATCGGATTTTATGATCGGGTAAGCATACATTTGATGGAATTATTATTTGAAACATAATTAGCTTTATTTCAGATTAGGCGAAAGTAGACATCTGAACATCAGCCCATCGCAACCGCAATTCTTCGGTTTCGTCGTTCCTGAGGGCATGGATAGCGTCTTTATTCACGTCAGAAGCAATGACACCAGATGTTTGGTCGTATCGATTCAGGATACCAAAGTAAGCGGTATCGATGATCCCTTGCCCTTAGCTAACGCTTCCTCTTTTCAGTGCCCTGTATTCGATTTGGATACGAATGTATTATCGATCGGTACATTCCAAACCATGACTACTAAAATCTCCTTGGCCGTTCAACGAAGCACTTATCAACAATTCTTTCTGGTTTTCGTATTGAAACCGGACGATTTCTCGTGCGCGAATATCGCCAATGTCATACCGGCAACTAGTAAGTGGAGCTTTGAATTTGACTCCTGTAGGTTCATCTCGTTTGCTATTTCAGGTGGCGACATGTTTAGTCACGATCGTATAAAACACATAGAAATTTGGATCGAGAGGGCTTCCAGTTGTAAGTTGACTTGTAGCATTCTTACATGCATCTGGTACAATGATTGTTTTTCTAGATTTGGATTACGGCATGGCGGTTGGTGTCACATTGGCGGCGTTCCTCGGATTTTACCTGATATCGTTGCTACTGTTCATCTATTTCGTCCACAGGTAAGCACTTTGCTGTGATTAATCCTGGAATCTAAACCAGTTTATTCTAGGGACAATCATGACGAAGAATTGCGAGAAACGAAACGTCGAGTATTGGAATCGTTGGCCAATGCGAGTGAGTCGACTCCGTTGGGCAGTCCGAATCGGAATGTCCCTTCGTATGGAGCCATAAATTGTTAGCATTTGAATTCGGTTGGTTGGTCTAGGTTCTACATTCGCTCTTTTATTTCAGCCCAGCCTGGAAACGGGCATAACGCGGATCACCATGCTGAAGCTCCCCATGAGGACAATGCTGCCGGTCCATCCGTGCCAGGACCGAATCGACGTAAATCCCACGACGATGAGATAGCCAATGTCGAGGACGGATTGGAACCGCATCAAGAGGACCTGATAGGAGCGTCGGACGAATACGACCAAGTGCCGGACGCGAAATTGGATAAAGATGTCATCAGGACGAAGGTAAGCGATTACATTGTTGCTCTGATTTTAGTAATCAAATGTGTAATTTCAGGCGAATTTGATGGTGGCCGATTTATCGAGAAAATCGTACAAGAAACTGAACCAGAAGTACAGCATGTATCATTGGTAAGCCAGATTCTTCTAGCAAATTTGCTGCTTGTGGTTAATGCAGTTGTATTTCAGGAATTTGATAACAATTTCGATCTTCTACACGTTGCCGGTTATCCAATTAGTGATTACGTACCAATCGGTAAGATTTTTATCAGTTCTGTCTAAAGCATGTATTGTGACCTGAACAATTTTTCAGGTTGTCAGCGCCACCGGAAACGAGGACTTATGCTACTACAATTTCGAATGCGCTCGTCCGTTGTTCAAACTCTTCGCCTTCAATACGGTATTCAGCAATATCGGATACGTATTATTTGGACTGCTGTTTATCATCATCGTGAGGATAAAGTGAGTTGAAAGATTTATGCTCTGACGCTGATGAGCTAACAAACGCCCTTGGTTTTAGGGATATCAGGCATCAGCACCGTATGAAAGAGAACGAAATCCTTGAAACCGTAAGCGTTTGATTTATGCCTGATGAGCAGATCAGGCGGCTAATTGCTGTCGTTTTATAGAAATTCGGCATCCCGCGTCATTATGGTCTATTCTACGCAATGGGAGTCGCGTTGGTCATGGAAGGCGTACTGAGCGGTTCGTACCATATTTGTCCGAATTATACGAATTTCCAATTTGGTAAGCGTTCTTATTGAATTGTGACTTCTCGATTTTATCGGTGTCTTTTTGGTTTCAGATACAGCATTCATGTACATGATCGCAGCGATCTGTTTGCTCAAAATTTATCAAATTCGGCATCCGGATATCAATGCACATTCGCACGTGGCCTACGCGGTGATGGCTTTGGTTATTTTGATCGCAGTGATCGGAGTGGTAAGTGCCGCCGTGAAGTCTTACATTTAGCCGCGCTGAAGCGGCCGTGCAGAATGAATGACCATGTATGCGCAAGGTCGGATGGGGGAGGGGGTTGAAATTCTTATTTCGCAATTTTCGTCAAAAATTCAAATAATTGCGCAACTTTCCTGAATTTTGGGTGGGGAAGGGGGCCCACCTCTTGTTCATGCATGTGAATGATCACCTGTTGTTTCAGATTTACAACTCGTTGGCGTTTTGGATCGTCTTTAGCATCACCTATATCGTCCTCATGTTCCTGATCAGTGCGGAATTCTATTACAAGAGTCAATGGAAAATTGGTAAGAATATTTGCTCGTGCATCGTGCTAAAATACGATCGAAGTTCACATTTTCAGATCGGTACATATTTCGACGGCTTCATCAAGAATGGTGCACTGGCCGAGGATGGAGAAAGCTTTTTCCAACATATCCGGTATGTGATGTATATCTTTGCATAATCTCTCATCTAACCCTGATCTCTTGTTTAGGATCGGATGATCTATTTGGTGTTGAGCAATGGCATGAACCTCGCTTTGTAAGTATCCATTTTCCTATTGACCCGTTGGTTGTGCATCAATCCGAATGCTCTTCTATTTCAGCATCATATGGGGATTAATCGAACGACCAAAAGCATTCGCTGGATTCTTGATCGTGGTCTTCATCAGCAATCTCATGCTGTACATGATCTTCTACGTTTTAATGAAGGTATATGGTTTGCTTTGTTAGATTTGAAAGCGTATACTCAATCAATCTCCATCTTTTCAGCTACGACATCGAGAAAGGCTGAAGTTACGGGCGACTTTGCTTGTGGTGGTTGCATGCGCTGCGTGGGGAGGAAGTTGTGCACTTTTCCTTCAAGAAAGAACAAGTTGGATGGTAAGCATTTTTTGAGTTTTCAAAAAGCGCATGAATTTCAAGCGCTTCCATGGAAGCTTTGAATGAGCTTCCGTATATGGACATTGATGCACAGATTGCGCAATTCTGCACAATGCCCTATCTTGCATTCCCATGAGTCATAATATCCCCTCATTTCAGAAAACGCCAGCACAATCACGAGAATTGAACGATCGATGCGTTCTTTTGGGATTCTACGATACGCACGATATTTGGCATTTCTTATCGTCGTTCGCTTTATTCGTATCATTTATGGTCACGTTGACCATGGACGACGATTTGATGTACACGCCCCAAGATCAGATCGCAGTATTTTAGATTCGGATCAGTTGAACGAGTTATATCTTATTCCGAAAAATATAATGATCCGTTCGAAACGGTTTTGATTGATAAAAAATCACGCGTATAATTACGTCATCCGAATATATTAGCATAATACAGTCAAAAGGAATTATGTAGAATCGAAAGAAGAAATACTAAAACGCATACGAATATGCCATACGAACTGGTCAGCGAAAATCAATGCTGCCATCATTTTAATTTCAAAGATGATCGTCTACTTGGATTTCTTATTCGCGATCGAAATATTTTTCGTGGCCGTTCCAACTTGACATTGATTAACCTGAAAGGGGTCCCCAATTATGATCATGAAAACCACGATCAAATATCTTCTTTTACCTGCGACGCGAAACGCAATGAATTCAAGCTTTCGTTGATGCAATTCGGTTCCGGGCTGATATTGACGAACATCAACGTTTTGCTATTGCCACCCAGCGAATTTTGAAGCAAATACGTCAATTTGCTTTCACGATACGGAACGTGATTGTCCTGAAAAAAAGGCGAGGTTGCAATGTGATCATCTGTCACTCCTTTTCCGGGAGCGGGTATTAATTATCCACTTTCCACTTACCCCGTTCACCAATGCCAAAATAACCTTTCCAAGCGTCATGAGACTACGATTGATATTCTGAGCTTCTTTCAATTGTTGTCCTTCCGATTCGGATTTCTTCAAACATTCCGATCCTGCCAAGTCGACCAGATTCAGCGTTCCTTCCAAATTCAATCCACGAACTGGATGCGATCCTCGTAAGCGTAGACGAAAGATCGAATGGCTGCGAGAACTGCGGTCGTTGCATTTGGTCGAAGCGATGGTACGATTCCCTTGAGCGGTGAGAAGCAACGGTCCCAGCTGAAAGAAACAGGCGTTACTACTGATAGCTAATAAGCCATCAACGGATATAAGCGTACCTCGTCAATAGAAGTAACGAAATATTTCGTCAATCCAGCGACATCGTTCTCGTTCGGAGCTACCATCTTGATGTCCAATTTATCGTTGACCTTCGACGGATCTTTGACCAACATATCGAGCACCGTTTCGTTGTAAATTTCAATAAAGCTGGCTTCCACGCTGAACTGAAATAACATCTTTTAAGAAACAAGCACGAACGTGTGAACTCAACTCTTACCTGCCATCCTTCTTTCTGCATATTCGAGACCGCTTCGAAAATCCGACGAGCCGATAATTCGATCATTCCATACGGTTCCGATTGGTACGCAGCTGCTAATTGCGGTGGTCCTTCCATAGTGAACGTCTTTCCGCTACCGGTTTGGCCGTACGCGAAAACGCAGACATTGTAGCCGTCAATAACGCTCTAAAAGGGGATGGGCAAGGTCAGCATCAGAAATGCAAATTGAATGCATCTTCAAAGACTTACTTGAACCAATTGCGAAATTTCTTCGAAGACTTCCATTTGTTTACATCCCGGCTTGAATACTTTGTCGAATTCGAACGGATACGGAGTGACGTCGAAAGCCGGATTGGCCGACGTACCGCTGTTCTTGCCGTGCATGGGAGTTTGAGCGTGCGTCTGAAATAAACACTGATTCATACTGGGAAATGGTAGTAAAAGAAAACCCACTTACATCATTCGGCTTAAGCATGATAAGCTTCTTGTCGTCGTCTTTTGGAAATTCGATCGTTTGCACATTGCCAAAACCATTCGTCAGCATTGGGCGAATGCGGCAGAATACGCGAATGTTGCCCTAAAACAGCGAGATTTCAGACCGGTCTGGACACCTGTACCCCCCCCCCCCCACCAAACACGCTTACCTTTAATTCCAAAAGTAGATTGTGTAAATACCGACGTTCCGTTTCGCCACGCCAAATCCGGTCTTTCAATTCGCCGTTCTCTTGAAGCGTAGCGTTCAATTGCGTTTGCGTTTCCACCAACTGGGCGATGGCTTGTTCATGACGCTTGTTGATATCGTCCAACTGAATGCGATTTTCTTGAAGAAACGCTTTCGTCGAATTCAATTGATCCTGAAATATAATGGGGTTTAGATTCAGGCATTCTTTCAACTGCTGCTTGCTTATGCGCAGGCGTAATGAAAACTGAAAAACCACGCTTACCAATGTAATCTGATGCACCGCTTTCAATTCGGCCAAAGCGTTGGCATCTCGTTGAGCCGTGATGTTCAACGCGTCGAAATTGGCTTTCACCGTATCCAAATCGTTGCGGATAGTCGCCACCGCGTGCATTTTGATTTCATTATCCCTTTCCAGTTTGCTGAAACGAGAGATGTATGAAGAGACAAATCTGAAGCATAGATGCACCGCAGTCATACCTGATTTGCTCCCGGAGTTCCTTTTCACGACGAGATACGAACGGTGGCGGTTTCTTCTTTTGAATCGCTTGTTCCGCCATAGCTTTGGCAGAGCTGTTGGCCTTCGAAGAACCGAATGGAATACGACCGCCGGTTCCGGTTGACGTTGGTTTAGCCGCAGTGTAATTCTTGTTCGTAGCCGTACGATTTTGCGATTGATTTTGACTCGAGGATAATCCAGTCGATCCCGCGGCCTGACGTTGAATATTGCTCTTGGCCAACATACGGCGTTGATCGCCCGCACCCATCATTTTGGAAGCTGGAATATCCCGCGGCATAATAACTGCTTGAGTCGACGCTTCACGTTCACGCAACATATTGATCGATCGACGCTTCAGTTTCGCAGCCATTGTGGTCCTGAAAAAAATGAGAACCGTCAGTCCTTCTTCAAACTTTTTCGCAGCAACAAAATCACAATCGCTATCTTCACTTACCTCACGAATGGCATCGCCGGTTTCACTTTTGGAATATAACTTGAATTTTCATCCATTCGGCTTCGGAGACCACGTAACGGGGTATTGATCTTCTCTTCCGGTACGGATAATAAATCATTCGACATTCTCGGTTGACGATGAATCAGCTGATACGATAAAATAGACGAAAATACGCGTTGAGACGATGAAAAATCTGCAAAAAGGTGGTTGTAAATTACTGGGTAAATGAGGCAGGAAGTGGAAAATCAAAAATGCTTATTCACGAATTTCAGGAAAATGCTGAGGCCAGAATTTTTTGCAATCATCAAAACTCTGCCAAATATACAATACTTACCAATTGGAAAGAATTAGTAGAGAATCGCTTCTTAGCAAACGTGGATAAAGCAAAGTACAAACTCAGGACAGATTGAATAAAAGAAACCAGACCTGATGAAATCTCCAAATAAGAAGAGAATGCAAAGAAAGAGACGCGTTGGCAAACGCAAATATCCATTCCAAAACTGGCTTGGCTTCGAAGCACCACACTTCGCGTGGTAAAATTGAGATTCAAGACACCTGACAGGAAATTGCGCAATTTCAAATATTCGCCAACAGCGCATGAATCAAAAATTTGACCAGATGATCGTGTATACTTATATTCAGACATAAATTTGATGATTAAAATGCACAATATAGTGAGAATATCCGAACAGATTCGAATATAAAAAATGCACGATCAGGATCACTATTTCAAAGTAACGCTGATAATGGAAATATCATCGAACGGTTTATTGTTCTTCGGATTCACTCGAACCTTATTGATATTCTGTACGACTTCCATGCCTTTCGTCACGCGTCCAAAAACCGTGTGCTTTCCGTCCAAATGAGGCTAAAACCTGACAGATGGGCATAATTGTAAACAAAACCATCTCACAAATTTCTTACCGTTGGGCAAACTGAGATGAAAAATTGCGATCCATTCGTATTCGGCCCCGCATTCGCCATGCTGATCGTATACGGACGGTCGTGCTTCAAAGTTGGATGAATCTCGTCCTCGAATTCGTGGCCCCAAATACTTTCACCGCCCATACCAGTGCCTAAAATGCAAATGCGTCAGAATATGCTCACCAGCATTTGCCCATACAGGCAATAACAAAACAAGCAGACCGCTTACCAGTTGGATCACCCGTCTGGATCATAAATCCTTTGATCACGCGATGGAACGTATGCCCATTGTAATATCCTTGACGTGCATGCGTGCAGAAATTCTCCACCGCTTTTGGACACCTGAAATGTTCGTACGGGTGTCAATAAATTAGCTTGATTTGATAATTTAAATCTAGCTTACTCCTTTGGAAAGAATTTGCAGTGAATATCTCCAACCGTTGTGTGAATAATGCAGACGTCCGTGATCCGTTTTGAGAGTGTTGATTCCTGAAATCGCAAGCAGGTGTATGATCAAAATTTGAGACCGCATAAGACCTTACTTCAACAGCCGTAATCATGTCCTCTTTGCGTGGTTTCTCATTGAACACATCTCTCTCGTTCTCGGTTGCTTTCAACTCGTACGGCTCCGTGTTGGTAAATAAATAAAAGCGACCCTTCTTGTAAGCTGCGCAAACGACCATTGGATCTGGTTCATCTGAAATGAGCAGGTCAGTGTGAGTAAAGCAATAATAGCAGAATCTGACCAAAATAAAAGTATGTACGTACTTCTTTGCAATGCAGGATTCTCCGAAGCTTCCATTTCCGCAGTAATCGCTGCTGATGTACCCAACTTCGAACTGCCAACTGGTGGTACGGCTCGACACAAAGCCAGTGACAGGAATCGCAAATTCTCTGGTTTACCTGAAACAGTAGTCCAAATTAGGGAAAATAATATTTCGCAAGACTACTTACCGATTAGACGAACGCATCGATTCGTTTTGACATTCACAACTTTGACGCCGATCATAGTTGGATAAAGTAGGAAATTGCCGCTTTCGTCGTAAATTAGCTTGGCCAAGCAGAAGGCGGTATCGAAATTCTGCGGTTGTTGCAATTCTTTCTCTATTGCCACACGACGATTGAATTCTGGGCCAGGTAATTCGAATTTGTCTTTCTCATCGATGTATTGTTGAATAGATTCGTCGATGACCTTCGTCAGCTTTCCAGTGCTGAATCTAAAAGAGGGATCTTTACTGGCACCCTTTTGATCAGCAGAGAAAAACTTAGTCATACCTGAAGATTCTCAATTTTCGATCACTGGCCAACGTGGCGAAATTGGCACCGTCCGGACTGATCGCAATCGCAGTAGGCACGACTTTATTCTTGGCGAATTCGTATAAATCGGTGTCCGTTTTGTATCGCCATTGAATAGTGTTCGGAAATTCGTAATCGTGCTTTGGACCAGTCCAATATTCAACCATTCCCATTTCGTCCATTGAAATCGCCGCTTCGTATGCCGAATTGTACTAAAATAAATCCCCCAATTGTAAATGCTTGCATTCAAAACTACAGACACTAACTAACTTCTATCAGCACGACTGATTTCGTATGAATATTCTCCAATATTCGCAACGGTTCATTTTGACCTCTGCCGTCGTAAACGTGGATATTGGGCGAATGTCGATCCGAGACTGCCACGGCTGGTATTGCATCCGCCGGATTGTGGATCCATGCGCATGCTCGTGGAGAAAACGTTAATTTCATCATGTTGATCATATCGAAATTGGCCACGTCGAATATCTTCATCGATTTGTCGTCGGAAATTGTAGCTAATAGCGTGCCATTGCAATTGACGGCCATTTGAGTGATTGGACCTACGAAAGGAATTTTTAGCATTGGCCAATAAAGTTGGCTAAAGAAAATCTTTCATAACCAAACTTACCCAGATGGGCTCGAAAATGCTTCACAAATTCAATGCCTTCATTGTGGAGTTTCTTCCAGAATTTGACGTTGCCGTCGATACTAGCCGTTATAATAAAATCCGTCCTGAAAGAAATATTTTCGTCAGATAAATCCAAAGAATATCCAAAAAAACTTACTGCGTCGCAGCCACATGATTAATAACATCTCGATGCATAAATGATTTCTCGTACGCCTCGGCTTTCGGGATATTCCTCAGAAATGTATCTTCGAATTCCAGTCCTAAAATAAGCTAGTAAGCTAACCGCCAATCCAAAATATGAAACAATGTTTACTTTTGGGCTTTTTCGTTTTCACAGTCTGATCAGACGTTTCACCGCTTTCCGGTGCGGTTTCTTGACTCGGTACTGGTCCAATGGTCTCGTCTTCATCCTCGGATGATGAGGATTTCGGTGAATGCAGTCGTTTCATTGCTTTAGGAATTTAAAATTCAATAAAAATAGAATTTTTCCACAAAAATAAATGGCTGCGATTTAAGAGCTAAGCAAAAATGATTGAAAATCCAAGCATAAAGAAATTACAATCCGAGCAGAAAAATTGA
>JAQIWJ010001206.1:0-12602 GCA_034695185.1 Discolaimus major
CACAGAATATAAACATGCGCATTGAGGTGGAAAATTAGCGTGTTTCCTATACGGGGGCGTATTTAGCGATTAGATATCGATATTTTTCATGTCCATGCTGTATGTATAAATTGCGCAATTTTTTGAAAATGCACAAATCGTATAATCTGCATGCTGCTTTAAATCACGAAGATCATCTTGATCGATCGGAGAACATAATGATCTGTTAGCCAAATTCAAATGTCAGCTAAATAAGCCCAAATTTTTTAATTGTCCGGTTTTGCTTTGAGATGACAGCTGTGAAATTTGCGAATTTTCTTGCTGAGAAAATTGTGCAGAAAGCTGTGCAAAGTTGCAGAAAGCTTTCCAAATTGGGTATCTATGGATATAACCTGTGGAATTTCAAAAATTGACTCATCAGTGGTAAGCATCATTTACGAAATGCTCCATTTTTTCAGATCTGGTGCTTCGTCCGGGGCGGATAGTTACGAGACGGCAACTTGGATGTTGGGTGACGGATTAATGGAGGATCCGTTGAGTCGTACGGTTTCCTACGAATCGGTGGCCAGTACATTGATGGACGTTGGGAGTATGCATACGGCGCATAGCGGTCGATCGGCCACCGCGTCCGAACGCAGTAGTACGCCGACGGAAAGTTTGGAGACGGACACTCATTCGTTCATGCGTTCGATCAAAGCTCAATTGGAGATTATGGAGAATAAATGCGCCAAATTGGAAGAGGAGAATTCGAAATTACGAATCCGAGCCAGCCCGTTGACTTTGATCTCGTCGACGGACACCGAATTGGTCAAGGAATTGAAAGAGAAATTAGCCCTGGCCGAAAGTCTGTGCCAAGATTATCGGGACGAGAATACGGTGTTGAAATGCGAATTACGCGACGTGCAAGAACTCATGTCGCGGCAAGGGAATTTGGCCGAACTGAAAGAATGGCGACAGAAATTGAAAGCGGCCGAATCGTTGTGCGAGGAATTGATGGAGGAGAACGAAGCGTTGAAGAAGGATCTAGGCGAATCTCAACAAGAGATCGAGGAAATGCACGATCAATATCGAGAAGAGGAGATCGAGGAATTCAGAGAATTACAACGAGAACTGGAACAAACGGCCAAGAATTGTCGCATACTACAATTCAAATTGCGCAAATCCGAACGACGACACGATCAAACCGAGGCGGATCGGCAACATTTGGAATTGAAATTGAAAGAATTCCTCACCAACGGCGGCGTCAGTACGGGCGCGGCGAATTTGGAGAGTCCGCGTTTACGCGAATTGGAATCCGAACTGCGTATAGCCAAAGAAGTCTCCGTACGTTTGCACAACGAATTGGAGAATTTGGACGAGAAACGGTGTAAATTGGAAGACGAGAATTTCTATTTGAAAGAGAAAGTACGCGAATTGGAAACGCGCGAGAAATTGATGGAACAAATGCGAGCTAGGCAAGAACTGGTAAGATTTTCTGTTTGGAAATTTTCAAGAGACCAGTCTACTGTGTTATTTAAAGCGTCAGTTGGTTTGTCGTGTGGCAAAAAAGCCCACTTCAATCCGTCAATTGAAGGGCGGATAAGAGGGAAACACGTTGAAACTGGCGTCATCAGTTTTTTCTCTACTAATGCCGTCTCTTTTTGTTGCAGAAACGCACCGGATCCGGATCGTCCACGGGCAAATCCGGTTACGCGTCCAATCAATACGGACAGCAGCAGCAACAAAGCGGCGAGGCGAACGTCATGCAATTGCTCAGGGATTTACAAGACGCTTTGGAACGCGAGACGGATCTCAGAGAACAATTGAGATTCGCCGAAGAGGATATCCAAGCCGCGCGGAAGAAATTGGCCGATTTGGAAACGGAGAACGAAGGATTAATGCGTCAATTGGCCAAATTCACCAATCAAGGCGTGGGCGGACGCGGGAAACCGCCCATGAAACGTAGCTTCAGTGAAGGTCACGCTCAGATCGAATTGGAATTAGCCGAACACGAAGCCACCGTATTGAAAGATCGTTTATCGCGCATGGAGAAGGACAGCGAGAAGATGGTCTCCCAAATCAGCCTGCTGGAGAAAGAAGTGAAGAAAATCGGCGGCCGAACGGATTTCAACGACGAGGAGCTTCAAAACGCCATCCCGGACACGTATTATAAACAGAAGATCAAAATGTTGGAAGAAGAAGTGGAGGATTTGAAGAAGAAATTGGAAGACGCTCGGCGGCCGGAATCCGAACAACGATTACCTCATCATCATGCTGTGGCCGTCTCGTCGAAATCCGTACGAAGTCGAATGACGTCGTCGGATGCCAACGTCTGCTCGGATCCAACGTCGAAGAATGTGGACGTTCAACGTCAGTTGACGCTGGTGGAACAAGAAGTCACCGTATTACGTCAACGTATGGCCGATTTGGAAATGGAGAATGACAGGTGAGGAATGGCGCAGTTTTTGAATGGCAGTAGCAGGCGGCAGGTTGGCATTTCGTATGAATACTGAAATTGAGAGTATAGATTTAAATCTGAGGGATTTAAAGAAAGCATTTCTCGATCCGCCTGATGGCAGTTCATTCAAATCATACGTACATCATAGGCCTCGCATAAATGGGTTCGTGTAAGTTGGATATTCAATGTTCAAAGTGGTGCTGGTCTCTTTTGGAATTGCATTTACTATATCTTCTTCTCGCAATGCGATCATCATCAAGAATCGCATCAGTTTACAATACCCCTATTTTCAGGCTCAGCTCGGAGAACAAGCGGATATCGATCAATAGCAAGAAAGTCATCCGAAATGAGAAATCGTCGTCCATTTCGCCGTCTTCCACGTCGACGAACGCCAGTTGGCAAGAACGGATCGAGCAAATGGAGAAAGACATTCATCGTTTCATCAATCGAATGGCCGAATTGGAGCGGGAGAAAGAGGCGTTGAATAAAGAGATCGAACGGAGGAAGAAATTGGAAACTATCAAGAAAGAATCCATCGCGAGTCCAACGCCGGCGGCCGCCAGATTCAATCCGAACACGGCCAACGTCGATCAATTGAGAGTAAAATCGAACGAACTTATGAAGGAGAATTGTAAGTATTCATTCGAATGTATTTTCCATTTGCAGACGGTGACCTTCTGTTTCAGCGCAACTCGTGGCCAATTTACGAGGCGAGCAACAGAAATCGATCGAATTGGAATCCCAATTATCGGATTACAAGCATGTGATCAGTCAGTCGGATGATCAGAAGCTAATCGTGATGGCTTCGAAAGTTGAAGCGCTGACGAATCAATTACGGGACGCTCAAAATCGCATCGATATGATCAGCCATCAGAATTCAATCGTTTCCAATAACGCTACGTCCGCGCAATCGATTGGAGAAAGGAGATACGAGGTATGCGATCATTTTTTGTATGCTGAAATTTTGCTGATTTTAAACATTTTTCAGGATTTGCTGAAAGAAAGGATCGATATCCTTGAACGTGCACTGGCCGAGGAGAAAGCGAAGAACAGAACTGGCGTGACGGTCAAAGAAGCTTCCATAGTTTACGGGGAATCGAACGAGAAGGAATTACTCGCGGCTGAAGTAAGCTGATCATTTCACATGATATCAGAGCTCAATCGGAACTTTTCTTTCAGTTATCGAGTTGCCATCTGATGTTATCCACAGTCGAGGATCAAGTGGATCGGATTTACAAGCAAATCGAGCAATTGGAACAGAAACAGCAAGGCGATAAATCACCTTCGGTAAGCTGAAATTTTCGTTTCGCGATAATCTTGAAATTGACCGTGTCGAATTTTCAGACTCAACCGCGATTCACACCGGTCGCTTCTCGACAAACAACGACGCTCTCGGCAACTGCGGCCGAAAAGGAGAAACTGCTCAAGGATATCGCCGGCATGAAATCCGAATTGGATTCGTTGCGGGCCAAACTTCAGGATCGTCGGAAATCGCAAACGTCCACTACGTTGGTGACCAAACCGATTTTACCCAACGACGTGAAACAATTGCAAACCAAATGTCAACAACAGGACACGACTATTGTTGAATTGAAAGAACAATTGGAAAATGTAAGTACATATTTAGAATATATAATTGCAAGAAATGCATGCCGTTCATTAAAAAAAATGAGCGTGGAATCATGGAATTCTTTTATAATGCGTAACCGAGTGAAGGTAAAAACGCGCATAATATTGAACCTCTGTTGTTCAGCATTCTCACATTGGTGAGTCTTGGTGCTGATCGAATTGATGGTGCCTGCATTTTCCTGTATCTATCGTCTGTGCATGCGACAGCCGAACCTTTCCTGTCGCTGATTGCGCAATCTTGCTAAATCTGCGTTCTCTGTCGTTTCTTCGCATGGAAATTTCCTCGCTGGAGGGCAGTGAAAGTTTTCGTATTCCATATTTGCACCCTCTATGCTTGTTTTGAAGCATTGCGCTATCGTTGCGTCACCGATTCGAAGAATCTCCTAATTTCAGGCAAATCGAGAAAAGAACGCCGCTCAACGACACAGCGAAACAGCCACGTCTCGGCTCCTGCAGACGGAGGAACGGTGGAATAAAGAATTGGAGAAGTTGAAAGAAAGTTACGAGAATCAAGTCAAAGATCTGAAATTCTACTTACAAGAATCCGAACGCGTCAAAGAGGAGAAATCGGTGCTATTACAAGAACGAACGTCATCGTTGCAAGAGAAGACGAAACGTAATCAAGATTTGGAATCGAAAGCCGCCAAATTGGAGCAAGAATTGAAAACTCGCCACAAAGACTTGCAAGATCGAGTGGAAACGGAGAAGAAACGAGCCAAGGATTTCGAGACCAAGTATCAGAAATTGGAAGCGCTCTACGATACGGATCGACAGAAATTGAGCACCGAAAAGGAGAAATTCAAAACGGACTTGACGGAGATCAAGAAACGATACGACGAGACGCAGAATGATTTCGAGAAATTGAAACAAACCTACGATCGAAAGGAACAGATTTGGATCAAGGAGAAACAGGAATTGGAATCGCAGATCAAACAAATGCAATCGGATATGGGGGAAGTGGAGAAGAAAACGGCCAAGAAAGCCGCGGATATGGCCAGCGCCGAGAATCGGAAACTATTGAACGAGATGTCGTCGTTGAAGAAACGCGTGGAAGCCGATTCGGACGCGTGGAAGACGGAACGCGCGTCCATGAAGCAAACCATCGAGGAGAAAACCAAGGATTTGGAATTTCGTCTGGACGAATTGGAACGTATGAAGAAAGAGATGAATCAATTGAAATCTCGCGTGGTGGATCAGAAGCAACAATTGGAAGAAGCCAGGCGAATGCGGGACGAAGCTCGTGACGAACTTCAACGCTGGCAGCAAACGTGGGCGAGAGAACGATCCGAATTAACGCATAAATTGCGTCAAGAGGAGAAAGTCCAACAGGCCGAGCATCAAGCGTTGCAATTGAAATACGAGAGTCGGATCAAAGTGATGGAGGATTCGGCCAGAAGGATACAAGCTCAGGTATACTTAATCAGTTGCTTTTTCCAGTGAAATAATGATCCGTATTTTCAGCTGAGCCAAACCAGACGAGAACGGGACAATGCCAGGGACAATTTGGCGGCTGCCGAGAAACGGATCACCGAATTGAGGACGAAATACGAGAATGATGATAAGGAAATACGTCAACGGATGCTTCGCATGGAGAAAGAGGTGAGATTAGCCGTGTCTTTTGTTGAAACTGCTAAAAAGCTTTTTCTTATAGGTTCAAGAAGCCGAGGACCTGAAAGTCCACTTGGAGAAGGAACGCGTGGAATCGAAAGCACTTCAGAAGAATTACGAAACCGACAAGCGGCTGTGGAATGTGGAACGAGAACAATTCTTGATCAAAATCTCGGACGTAAGTGGCTGTTCCATTTGTATGATCATCGGTTAAGCTAGTTTTTATTTCAGCTGGAGAAAGCTGCCGGTCGTGCAAGGCCTTCGACCGTTGTCCGTCAGAAAGATGAAAGAGAAGTTGCACTGGCCGAGGCCATAGATATCGCTCAGCAATTGAGGAAACAATTGGACGACGTCAAGTCATCGTACGACGAGGAAGTTCTACATCTGCAGAAAGCCATCGAAACGCATCGCCAAGATTGGAGCAAGGAGAGGAATGAGCTGCAAAGGAAACTGAAAGACGTAAGTCATTGGTTGTTTATGAATTTTCTTGATTACAGTATGCTGTTTTTGTATTTCAGCTCCAAGAGAATATGAAGATTTTGGAAATCGATCGAAGGAACTTCTTGAGCACCAAAGATCAAAGCGAATCGGAGAAGGCGAGCTTGCAAAACGAGCGAGACGCGTTGATGGAGAAATTGCACGATTCCGAGATTCACCAGTTGGCCAATAAATACAAATTGGACAAAGTGGCCGATCAAATATCCGATCTTCAATCCAGGATTCGATACGGCGAAATCACGGCTACGGATAAGCGAGAAATGAACGACGTCATTCGCAAGGTGAGCTTGCTTGCTGCGCTTGAATTGCGCAATACTGACACAGAACGGTTTTTTTCATAGGCATTGGAGCAATTGATGGCCGTTCGCGAGGATATGGCCAAAACGAAGGAATTGGGCAAAGCGTTCGACAGCATCGACATTCCAGACGCCGATGCAACGAGTATATCCAGTTTTCGATCGAGCAACGGTAGCAGGAAGTTATCAATGGACGTGGATAGTGTGGAACGCGATGCAGTCGGCTCGGATATCAGTGGCAAAGAACGCTTGGCACCGATCGGCAGTGATGCGGATTCGTTACGTTCAAAATCGCCGATGAAACTTCACGGGACTCCTAAAAGACCGTCGGATTTATTGACGACGACCGGATTAGCCAATTCTCGATCTTCGTCTGGTGACGGTGCCAGGTCGTTATTCATCAGCTCTGGTCCGGATAAGAGCATGTCGATCAGTGGCGATATTGGCATCGAGGCGAGATTGGCTGAAATACGATTGAGATCGCCGTCTCCGAGTCCCAGGAAGATTACCAATTATCCAGAGGCTCCGCCGAGTATGATTTTTCGTAAGTACCTTGTTCGAGGCGTGGTTTTGTATGATGCTAAGATGCGCTTCATTTCAGATAGCAAAACAGCCGTTGAATACGATAGCAGCGGTCGTCGCCATTGGACGAGGCGTTCGTTGCTGAAACGTAGTACGTCGTTCGATCCGGCGGCTCAAATGGATAGCGGATTGGAATCGCTGGCCGAAATGGACGGCGTGGATTCCCCGTCCGGCGATAGCAGCGGTTACGGCAACGTCAGAGTCATTCATCCGAGGAGCGCTAGCGCAGGTACGTTTAGTTTTATCATTTTTTTAAATTAGACTAAATGTGCGTTTGTTTTCAGCCAGCGAAGGCGGCGAAAGCGGTTCCGAATTGGGCAGTAACCGGTCTCAAAGCCCGGCCAGGCGTCGGATGGTGGATATTTTTGCTACGATCCGAAAAGGGACGACCAGTCAAGCGGCCAAAGCTAAACGCAGCTTATTCGCCACGAAGAAAGCGGCATCGATAGAAACATCCGAAATCGGACATCGAATTGGTGCAATTGGAGTTCAGGTGAGTGTTGAAGCCTGATTTTTGATATGACATTCATGGAATCTCGCTTTTTGCAGGTACTACCACCAGCAATTGCGCCGGATGCGCTTCCGGATTCGGTTCGGACTGCGTCCGAAACCAGTTTGGATGAACCGCCCAAGGCCATCAGCAAAAGTACCAGTGGCAGCAGCATATTCGCCAGATTACGAAATCGCAGCAGTAGTCGAGGCCCGTCGAAACAGCACAGTATGGAAGAAGCTCCCAATGTCGTTCCGTCTTCGTCCAATGTCCAACCGCAGCAAGAAACGTCCAAATCCACCACAGCCGCATCATCCGGTGCAACCGCATCGGCCAGTGATCAGAAGCAGAAATCGGAAAGATCGGCCGCCTCGTCCCATAGCACTGGTTCCACTTCGGTCGCATCAAAATATCGTCCAACAGCCGGAGAAGAGACTACGTTGAAAATCAAGGTAAGCCTAGTTTTGAATGCGAGCATTTTGAGTTGAGGATTAGGCCAGGCATAAGTTCAGCGAATTGATCGCACATATGATTAGGGTTTTCGGTTATGGAAATAACCGATGCGATACGGCCAGGCAGTTCTGGTAAGCCTGCCTCGAAGTTGGCAGTAGGCTGAATTTTTAGCTGCTCTATTCCCCCAAATCGCGTAGTAATTAGATTTTCATGGATTGAAGTTGAAGCTACTCTTTATCTGCGGATATATATCCACTGCCGAGTGTGGATTTTCACAGATTAGATGATAGGATGAATTCTCGAGTGAATCTTCACGGCTATGATGAGCCTTTAGAATTACGCAATTTCTGCCTATCCGCGTTTAATCAGCATGCTTTCCGACGTCAGGTCAAGCAATCAAAATTCAAATGGCCACCATAGCAACATTTGCTGGCTGATTCCTGATCTAAATTCTCTACTGTACATATATTCAATTTCGTGGCTGCCTATTTTCTTCTGTATCTTATGGGAACTGATTGATGCAGTTCCAAATGCGACGTATGTACCAAATATAGGCTGCTTTTAATAGTGAAGCTGAATAGCAGCCATAATAATTTAGATGGCAGGGTGGTTATTTTTTGGATGGCTGAAATATTGCTTGGAATCCTTTTCTTTGCTTTTTTGCATTTCTGTTGCGAGTAGGCATGCATAAACAATCTTAGATTCACGCTTCCCATGATTGGAAGTGACTAGCAGACATTTGCTTGCTGATTATCTTATCGGATTATATGCATGCACTACATTGGCGTCTTTCTTTTCAGGATTCATTGAGTCAATCGAGTATTCGGCATACGTTCGGTTTTCGACGTTTGAGCTCGTCGTACAGTGGCGTTCGATCGTCGTTCAGTTCCAAATACGTGCATCGGTGGTGAGAAGACAACGAAAAATCGATTACGAAAGCCAACTTCGCCAAGGACAAAAGAAAACGTCGCGTATACTTGCTGTATAATATTTTTGGCAGCTGCCTTTGGAACTTATTTTGATTTGACGCGCATTTTTGTACGCATTGCGACGGTTTTTTCATTGTTGACATACGTTTTTGTACGTGATACAATGAGCGAAGTAGTGCCTTTTTTTATTTGTCGCATCGTCTCCGATGAATATTACATGTGAAAATTTGATTTTGTAAAGATTGAATTGCAAATCAGTGGATGTGATATATTGCGCAATCTGTGAAAAACATGCGTATAAGCAAAATTCACATTTTCTCTATTGGCAAAATGGAGAACATTTTGAACAATAACAAAAATACGCTTTCGACACGAAGTAAAACATGAATTTTCGCCATCAATACATCAGCATTCAATCCGTTGATAGGGATTGATTCAGTTAATACGCGTTTCTTACTGTAATATTTGCTGAATTGACCAGAAAAATCATACGCGAACTGTCTCAAATTCCATAAATCCAATTTCCCTTTTGTGAACGCGATCTCCAAATCGATCTTCATACCTTGGATCCGTTCGATCCATTTCAATAAATCGACCATTTCTTGATTGATCTTCGCCTTGACGCCGTCGTCGATTCGATCCAGCGGTTTCAAATCTGGATAATGACCGTCACGGACGCCATTTCGATATTTGTAGAGTATTCCACGAAGTCTGGCGTAATTGTACATTACGTAGACGCCGTGCCGAATCCATTGCGGTACAGTATTTTCACGAATACCGTCGATTACGAATGGAACTCGCGGCGGATGCCCCATCAATTCGAACGTGACAGCAATCGACGTCAATTGGCGTAGCCTATCCAGAGAGTCATTGGTCCCACTGATTTCCGTAATCCGTGAATTCTCGAATAATCGACGTCTCGATTCCAAATAATCACGGAACGATGTATTATCCGAATCTTGAAATATCGGCTTGGCAACTGGGACGGTAATAATCCGGAACTGTTCGCCAGCAGTTCCATCGTGAATAATCCATTCTAATAGGCGTCTTGATTTCGTCCACATTGAATTGAAGCCGTCCAAAACCAATACGATCAAATAATTAATCCGTAATTCAGTGTTGGCCGTTGTAAAATCCTCAAATAACGATGCAATTCTCGCCGCTTCTGACGCTTCGGTCGTGAATCGATGATCACGTAATATCGGAATATGATTAATGCACCGAATATTATCTCCGCAATGTTCACACGGTGTCTGTGATGCGGATTTCTTGAATAATTCCAAATAACGATCGATATTCATTTTTGGCTGGTCGTTGGAAAATGTCCAATTCAGTTGATGACGTAATAAATCGAATAACGGCTCAATCGACGATATCCCGATTCGACAATGTAGGCCGGAATTTTCGCAAAGTTGCCGAATACACGAAGCATTAATACACATTCTAAATACGCCGGCATCCGATCGAATATCGTCGAATTCCGATAATTTGGGGCAGAATACGTAAATAAGGGATTTTACAGGGATATCTTGGGACGATTTCTCCAAAAATGCATCGAATTCATGTAGGTGATCGTCTAATAACGGTAGTGCATTACTGGGAATCATTTTATACGCGATTGGGATCGGTAAAATCACTGATCAGAGTGAAGAAAATCTAGGATTTCCAAATTGATGTTCAGGCCTCGGCCCGCCATGTAGCAGACATCTAAACTGCTTATGTCAGCATAAATGCTTATGACAAAACCAAAATCGGGTTACTGCAGGTATGGACAAATAATGCATTGGAGATCAATTGCTCGAATTATTTCTACAGTCATGGATATTTTGCGATGAAATGTGGCCAATATTAATCCTGATATCGCCCCTGAGTGCAATAAGGGCAACTGCATTTTCCTGGCAATAGGGAATATTCCATATACCAAATGAGTTTGGCGAAAAAATCTACTTTTCAAACACCAATCACGTTTAAATCGAATTTCGAAGTTTTAAATTTTGCTATCCTTCAGCACATGATATTAATTAGCGATTTTTCTATGGAAAATGAGGCTACGTAGGGCGTGTGCATATATTTCCCCGTGTAATCGACCACCGAGAATCGATTGGCGTCGTCAAAATCGATCGAGCAGTCCTCAGTCAGAAATCGATATTTTTGATCAAATACTGAAATATGCATTTTAGAGTAAATGATCAGCGTGTCAATGTATCCTCGAAAACGTGCTTTCCATGCACCGATCATGATTATTATCGATTTTGAAATTTTGGAAATTCCCTTTGCCTCAGCGCGTAATGTTGGATAAATGCATATTATCCGATTATCCTGATCGATTTTCGCGCCGATTGCGCAATCAGCATCGGTACACATTGATTGTTTAATATGGATATCATAATCATAAGATCAAATACATTGGATATTCACCAATCCACCAATATCAAGCCATAACTGATCATGATTCTCACCTCAGAGTCCATGCCAAAAATAGCATCAAAATCGATACAAAAACTGCACATGGCGATTAGTGATCATCAATTAGAACGGACTCAGCAGCTTTGACCAGTTTGGGTATCCGATCAATACCCCACAAGGTCAACGCCCGCTTGCTGACGATCGATTTCCATTCGGGCATAATTTCGGCTAATGACAAGGCATTTCCGAACGCCGAACTCAAATCCATCAATTCGAACGAGATGAATATACTTTCTTGGAACAGTTGATTTGCTCGATCTCGATCCAGACGAAACAACGCGGTAGCCAACAGATGATAAATTCGTGCGGCCGTTGGATTCAATGATTTCTCTCGATATTTCAACACTTCGTTCAATAATTTCTCCAATTCGGCCCTGATCATTGGATTTTGACGTAGCACAGCCGGATTTTGATTTTCCAAATCGTCCAAATATTCCTCGATGGCTTTGAATCGATTTCGAACGATGGGCGATTCGCGTTGAATTGCTTAGCACAATCGACATTCGCATTCGAATCCGCACCCACCGAATCGACGTTCGCGTTCCTCGCCGTCGCAAAAGGGCCGGAAATATTGGTACAAAAATTCTTGGCCTTTCTCCACGAACTTGGTGGCATGAACGAACATAATGTCGCCGAGGAAATATGGATAGCAATTCGTATCCACGCACGAATGATTCATCAACGACGGTAATAACCAAATGCCCATTTCGCTCCTTTCACTCGAACTGAATATATTGTTTCGGATGATACCTGAAAATTCGAACTCTTTGTATAATAACATTGCGCAATTCGGGCGAACAGCTTGCATTGGCAAGTTGCCAACTAGCCGTAAAATTATTGCGCAATTCGCTTGAGCGAAGCAAACTGGCCCCGCGGTAATTTGCTTTACCATGTAAGCTCACCTTCGATCCTTTCCAAATCCACCAAATTCTTCTTATCCCACATATCCGAACTTCCCAAATCCTTGCCCGCATACAGTTCGTAGAAATCCTGGGCCAATTTCGGATTTTCGGTCAATTTGTGAAAGATCTGATCGAGCAATGGTGACGGTATGCTGAATGGATCTTTTCCTGGTCCGAATGCGAACGCTTTACATACAATTAGCAAAGTGCCCGGTTCGATACTTTTCGTGGCCACTAATCCACGACCTTTCTTCTCGTTGATGATGATGATGTTATCCATTCAGTCGTATCCGACTCTTGGCGATTCTATGGGCTAGCTCTCTCCATGCTATC
>JAQIWJ010001207.1:0-12601 GCA_034695185.1 Discolaimus major
GTAGTTATTTTGATTTGATCTGGGTTGAAATTTCACACAACTGTGTTCTTGGATTTCTCTAATGGCTTTATCCAGCAATTTCGTTGATCTTGGTCTGCAATACGCAAGGGATACTGTAACCGCTGAAGGTGGTACGGAAAATACATGGCTTTGGGAAAACATGCCATTTTTAGACGGGGTATACTGTAACCGCTAGCCGATGGAGATAAGGCAGTAAATGCAGTTTGGCCCACGCGGAAATAAAATCAAGCAGCTTCCAAACATACCCGTAAATTGGAGATGAAAAATTGCTCATCAAATTTACACGGTCTATTTGGCATAGCTATTTTCAGTAAAATTAATTAGCCTTTGCCTTTCATTGAAAATTCAAAGGCACCAAATTGCGTGGAATAATTTTCCATGCCTATTAGGAAAGACCTCCTTGGCTCTGCTTTCAGTCAGTCCTATCGAAATCTTTGGAAGCGAGGTCTCCGAGGAAATACGAACATGCGGTACATATTGTTTGCATTCTGTATTCTCATTTTGATCACTTTGATCAATGCATTGGCAATCGATCACCGTGCGAATCGGGAACGTCGGTCTGGCATGTACGAGAACGGCGGTACGGTACAGAACGAAGCGTTGAGTCATTATTTCCGTCGATTGATGGTTCCAACAGTGACACAAACGGTCACTCAACAACCGAGACGTCTGGATATGCGATTGGGACGTCGGAAAAGGAGCATGATTTTCTGATATGGCACACGCATTTTGCAATGGTGTTATCATCCGATTGATGAGATGGATGAAAATTGTATCATGAAAATGCACCAATTTCAAATCGTGCATTTCGGTATATGGTCGTGATCACAAGTGATCAGCCTCGAGAAATTTGAAATTATTGATTTCTGTGAAAGTATGCATTGCAGAAATAACTGAAAGATAAAAATGGTCATACAGGCCATGAAAGCATGTCAGAAAAACCGCGATTCCAACAAAAATAAACTGAATTGCGCAATCCGAATGAAAATATGAATTATTTACGCAGTACGCTGTATGAAAATGATTTCCAATCCTAAAATCAATCTGATCCTATCGAAATACATCATTTTCAATTTCGTCCATTTTCCAGAATCTAATTTTGATAAAATCATTGGCATACTGTAACGATGAAGGATTTCGGGACTTTCAAATCTCATTTGACTCCCCCTGTTCCTGGCACCTATACCAATGCCGACATGTCGTCTGCTACTAGCGGTATTTGACGAAAAACTTGTTTTCCAAGAAAAGTAGATGTCGTCTCATTTACTGGGGTATTTCTCAGAAAAATTCCTACTAATTCGCATGTCTGAAGCATAATTAGCCTCCCTAATTCATGGCATCATCAACGTCGCAGCTGAACGACGACGAGATCGTCAAATTGGCTCATGATTTGCCAACGGAAGAAAATGGCTCGGTTGAAGGAGGAAAATTGATCAAAAAGACGGCGGATGTGAAAATCGACGAGGTCATCGATTTCGATAGCTTTATGCTGAATGGGCCGATTTTAAAAGGCCTGAAACGGGCCAATTTCATTCGTCCATCGCCGATTCAATTGAAAGCCATTCCGTCTGGCCGTATTGGTTTAGGTAAGCCGGTTTGTTTTTTGTTGGAATTTTTCTATCTACAACCTTTGAATTCTTTCAGATTTGATCGTTCAAGCCAAATCTGGTACGGGTAAAACGTGCGTGTTCGCCGTTTTAGCGTTGGAAATTGTGGAACGCGGCAATTCGGCGCCTCAGGTATGTATTCGTCTTTTAGTCATCCTTGGTTTCTTTGATCGAAGATTAACCGGTTTTTTTATTTACAGGTTCTCGTTCTGGCTCCTACGCGCGAAGTGGCCCAGCAAATTCATGAGACGCTGATAACGATTGGCCATTTTCTACTCGAGAAGAAAGAAAACGATTTTACGGGCGTCAAAGCTCAACAAGGCATCCACGTCGAGTGCTTTATTGGCGGAACTACTCTGCAGCCGGATAAAGACAAGGCGAAACTTCAAAAGTGCCAAATCGTGGTCGGAACGCCAGGTGAATATTTTAATTTCTCAAATTGGCTAGGGCTGAAATTCTGTTGAATTTCAGGCCGCATTTGGCAATTGATCAACGAAGGCGATTTATCGGTGGATTCAATTCGCTTGTTCGTCTTGGATGAGGCTGACAAATTGATGGAAGAAAGCTATATCAAGGATATCAAGTATGAGTTTGTTTTATCATTGATTGATTATGCCCTGCCTGTCAGAGCAGGAATTGTCTGATACTGCTTCTGTTTTAGTTCGATTTACGCTCATTTACCAAGTTCAAAGCAAATTGTGGTCACTTCGGCAACGTATCCAAGGGAAATGGACGAATTCCTGTCGCGTTATATGAAATCGGCCACGTACGTCAAAGAAAGTGCGGGTGATGTACAATTATTGGGTAAGTTTTGCTGTTTCGATTTGGGAAAGCAAATCCACGGGCATTAGGCTTTCTTTCTTCTTGCTCCTGATAAGTTATCATGCTGGTCTGCACCAATTAGTAACCACTTGGTTTTAGGAGTGAAGCAGTACATTCTAACGGCGGATCTCGTGGACCCCCGCGAAGAATCTTATCGACCGCCCGTGTACGAATCGTGGTTCGTGAAGAAAGTGGAAACATTGCATCGCCTGCTCTCCCGAGTTCGCATCAATCAGTGCTTGATATTCTGCAATTACCAAGACAAGTGAGTTTTATTTGTTGACTTTGTCACCAAAATCCTAACTGCACCTTATTTTAGGGTGGAAGAATTGGCCGAGCGGTTGACCACTCTCCACAAATGGCCGGTTGCTTGTATGTCGGCTGGTATCAGTCAAAAACAACGAACGACGATTTTGGCCAAGTTCAAGGCTGCCAGCATTCGTCTTCTCGTCTCGACTGATCTGGTATGCTTTCATCTTTAGGCCCTGAAAATTAAGAAGTTAATGCATGCTAATTTCAGTTGGCACGTGGAATCGACGCGGAGAACGTCAATTTGGTTATCAATTTCGATGTGCCTCGAGATGCTGAAACGTACTTCCATCGCATTGGTCGTGCTGGACGTTTTGGTAAGACAAGTACTTTGCTATGATGACTGCTGTATGGCAACTAGTGCCCCTTTTTAGGCGGTTATGGTGCTGCAGTCACTCTGATCATGAATATGACGGAGAAATGGAAATTCGAAGAAATGTCGGTCGAGAACGATTTCCATGTGAAAGAACTGCCAGGCGTCAATCAAATCCCGGATAATCTATCGGAGAATGAACAATTCTTCCGCGATCTGCCACCGCTGAAGCTGCCAGACAAAGATACGTTGCGTCGCAATATGGAGAAACGGGACAAACGCTTCAAACAACGTCGAGACGAACCGAATTTGCCCAAAGGAACTGCGGCCAGCGTTGATTTGGACGAATACGGGAAGATTATGCAAGCGGCCGATCCGATGGAACGCTGGGTGCCTACTGAATTCGTCCAAGAAGGAATCAAATTTCGAACCCCAGTTGGAATCGACTGCGGCCAAGATCACCGTTATTCGAGGGATGAAATGCTAGCAATATTGAAAGATAGCTTATCATCGTTGCCACCGTCTCCTGGTCCGATAGTCAAAACGGATTCGGCTTCGGCTCAATCAAGTGGTCGTGAACATTCGCCAGTATCCATGGACGTGCCTGTCAAAGGTCAGCGACTCGACGTGAACAAGCTGATGTCGTTTTTCCAAGAGAAAGAGAAAGTCAACAAGGAACCGGTCACGTCTTCAACGTTTTTCCCAGCGGAAGTGGTCAAAGAACTTCGTCTTATTTTGGATCGTGACGCCACCTTGGACCAAAATCAAAATGAAGGTAGCTTTCAGCACTGCAGTCACGCCGAATTTTTTAAACCAAAATTGCGCAATTTCAGGAAAAGCAATTGCGCCCATTCAAAAGAGCCAAGCGAATTCAAGTGTGCAAGTACCGGTGGAGAATGTGGTGAAAGAGTCGGCTGAGAACCAAATTCCATTTGCCAAAGCTCCTGAAATCAAACGGTACGTATGATTTTTTTCTGGCCAAGCTATAATGTCACAGGGCAGTCCCCGTTAGATTTGCACAGGCATGATGCAAATCAGTGGGACGTGTGAGCATGCAATACTGACACTCATCGTCCTCTTATTTCAGGCTTAACCGTGAAGAAATCTTGGCCATTCAACCGTTATGCAAAGGCGAATCTCGTTATGGTCGTGATTACGCGCAAAAGGTGTTCAATTTCGACAAGCTGCTGGACACGTTTGTGGTGGATCCGAAGAAGAAACGGAAGAAAGAGAAGGTCAAGAAAGCGACCGAACCTCCGGTGGAAGCAATCACTACAGTTGGAAAGCCGACCCAAATCGAATACGACGACGCAATTCTACACGCGGCCCAAAATCCGTTCTACCGATTTCTTGGCGGACCTGCATTGCAAATGCAAGCTGCTGCGGCTGAAACGAGGAAAGCTGCTCGTCAATCCCACGTCGAACAAGCATTGAAATTGCAAGCTGCGGTTGCCGAAGCAAAGAAAGCGGATGCGGAAACGAGGGAAGCGATGGCGAATACGATGAAAGTGGCGATGAAAGTGGCGGCGGAGACGGCGGAAGTTGTTGGTCAATCGTCGGGTGGACCATCGTTGCAATTACGAGCTGTGGCGGCGGAAGCGAAGAAGGTGGAGGCGGAAACAAAGAAAGCGGCAGAGGAAGCGAAGAAAGCGTCGGAAGAAGTGGTGAAAGCTGTTCGTCAACTACAGATCGATATGGCAATTCAAACGGAGGAAACTCGCATCCTTGGATCTCGCGTCGCAACGCGGAAAATCGCTTATGATCGGCAGCAAATGTTGATGATTCGTCACGCTGCGGTGCGTCTGCGTTTGGGATGTAGCTGCAACGAGCGAATGTGCACGAGCACATTCATGAAGTAGAGGTCAGTGATGAAAGAGATGGTGATACGGCGTGAGGAAATTCACTGATTTGTTGAAAATTTTGCAAATGATCAGCCGTTTGGCATTATGATTTTGTTACTAATTCTGTTGCCTTGTCACTAATGGGAAATGAATAAGAATGAACTGCATTATACTTGCTGTGATCAATGAATTCGATACCAGTTAATTCTGGTCGTGTACTTATCCGGATATATGATTTGAACAAATATTGATTGGCATGGGATAGCCTTGTGTACAGGGTGAGCATAAAGAAACTTCACAAAAAAACCGGTTTTTGCCATGTTGAAGGATAGGAAGCAGTGAAGTTTCTATATGCTCACCCTGTATATGGTGGTATACTGTAGGTATGTCTGTTGAGGCATGTCCTCGGCAGCTTCTGGCCACCAAATCACCTTTCGAAATGGTATCTCGTTTTCATTCATAAGATTCCCATCAGAGCCGAAAAGGCCAAAAATTATGGACGAGGTCATTTATAATCCACATCTGAAGGGGGAGGGGGCTTAGTACTTTTTATGCTTACAAATTTTACTCAACGTGGTAAACTTCTCCTCATCTGCCCGGGTCCTCTTGGAGAACGCAGGGCAAAGCAACCGGTTTTTTCTTAGCCTCCTCCTTTTGCCGTTCATTTCGGCATCCGCAAAGGTACCCAATGCCGAGGCACTGCAGACGAGAGAGGAGGACGATTTAGCTTTTCGAAAAGTTTTAGCCCCTTGGAAAACTTCACCTAGCTGCCTTGTCTTTTCGAGAATATGCATTCGGTGGAGAAAAGTTCCTACATTACTGCTGGGCAGGGGGAGAGGGGTGCCTTGTTGAACAGCTTACTAGGCCTTCAGTCTTATTCGAAATTTTCCCCCGACTACTAATACAGCCAAGCCGGGGCTTAGCTTTAGCTTCGAGATGGGTGTAGTCGAAAAACTTGCATTCATAATAATGCTTTGATGTTTGCAAGAGATTTGATGCAAATTGATGATTTTATCAGCTGTTTTATTTATCGGAAGGCTCGGCAAACCATGTTTTATGAGAATTTGATTATTAACGGGTTACTGTATAGCTTCTGGCCATTTGAGTAGCCGTTCTAAGCCTTAGCTAATCGTAGATCTCATGAGCATCATTGCATTCCCAGTTTTTGACCATTCGATATCCAATTGCTGTGATCGAGCCAAAATTGTAATTTAGCTAATTAGCATTAGCTGAAATCGCCTTTCATTATCCAAAATATATGGATACGGATGCAAAATTTAGGCTATCATAAACGATGGCCGCCACTGAGCGGGTTACAGTACGAATGTCCCGAGGCGACCCCAATACGCCGTGGGGATTTCGATTGCAAGGTGGTCAAGAATACGGCGGTCCATTGTCCATTGGAGGAGTATGTATTTTGTGGGCCCTGGGTCTTCATGCACCTCTGCATCGCAGAGGGGTTGCAGTCTTTGCCATGCATCAGCATGAACTGATCAGATGATCACTCTGATCAGTCCACCCTGTGCCCTGAAGCAGTCGATGATCACTCTGATCAGTCCACCCCTTGCCCTGTAATAATCGATGATCACTCTGATCAGTCCACCCTGTATCCTGAAGCAATCGATGATCACTCTGATCATATTTCAGGTGAACCAAGGCAGTTTGGCTGATCGGGCCGGATTACAGCAAAGTGATCGAGTATTGGAGATCGCAGGTGCCAATGCCATGAATATGCGTCACCAAAATGCTCAAGACGCCATCATGAGAAGTGGTAATACGTTGGATTTAATTGTTGAAAGGTGAGCATATACTTTTCGTGCAGTAATATTCCCAATTTACGCGTGCAAATCGCAAGCGATCAGCGAAGTATCGATTTTTTCAGGTTAGCATCGCGATCATGGAAACCGTCGATGCCATCGATCGATTTCCCAACCGATACTAGCGCAACGAACGCAGCCAGACCATTCGGTCAACCGCAACAGAATTATTCAACTTCGTCCAGAAGCGTGGTGACCGAACGATACGGTAATGCTCAACCGCCACCATCCACCAATATGGATCAATATTTTCAACAAAATAGAAGCGTCGTTGGAGAGTAAGCATTCGGTGACTTTTTCTCAGACAGAAATTTTTAACTTTGGTTTTGTAGCAACAGATCCACGGCTCCTGGTCAACAACAGGAACCGTCGTATTTGAAATCCCAAACATTGCGTATGATCAAAGAATCCGAATCGCGTACATCCGGTGGTGGTACTGGAACGACTACTGATCAATATACCGGAGGTATGCAAATATCGATTTTTCTGAGCATGACTGATATTATGATCTATTTCTTCAGGTCCGCCGCCATCGTCCACTGGTGGAGCGCCGTCGTGTGATCATTGCGGACGTGTTATTCAGTAAGTGGATTCGCATATGCTTATCGATTGCATCTCATGCAAATGTAGCCTTGAGATTTGCACGGCTAACGAAATCCTGTAAAATCTGCATACCAATAATCCTGCCATTTTAGTGGCGTATTTTGCAAAGCTGGCGGAAAGACGTTGCATGGCGATTGCTTCAAATGTGCCACGTGCGGTGGATCGTTGAAAAATATCGGTAAGTGGATTTGATGATCTGTGCGTTGCGTCAAATATGCATTGATTGGCTGGCACTGAGCCAGCCAATCAGAATTGCGCAATTGCACGATTCAATCTCTGATCGAAATCCTAAATTTCAGGTTATTTCTTGATCAGTGGCAAGTTGTATTGCGATATTCACGCTCGTCAACAGCAAGAGAATCAATACAAAGCTGCGCCACCGGTCGATCCGAATTTGTTCCAGTGAGTATATCCGTGTATTGATATGGTATGATCCGATGTTTGGGGATTGGAGTCCTGAATGTTTTTTTTCTGTGACCGTCCAGCACTGTGGTGTCCAGTCTAGCACTGATTTTGACACGTGCATGTCTGCCGTTATTTCAGCTCGTACGCGCAGCAACCGATCGGGAAACCAGTGGAACCACCCAAGGCCTTGTAAGCATGCGTTCATGTCTGTGCTGGTTTTTTTTGTGATTGCGAGGTCATAATTTTTACGCATATTCAAAAACACTAATGCGTGTTCTTATTTCAGCTATCAACCGCAAGTGAATAAACCCGGTCCAGCGTCAGTGCAAATACCGAATCCGAGTCAATTGAGTCCGCAAAGCAATTACAGTTCGTCCAATTATCAATATAAGAAAACGACGAAAACCACGACCAGCAGTACGAATCAACAACAAGAACCGTACGGCGTCACGTACGGCGGTAATCAACCGCCGAATTGGACTCAAGCACAGCCGCCGCAATCGTCACCGCAACCGAGGATTCAATCGCAACCGTATTCTGCGCAACCGTCTCCGCGCTCAACGTCGTACAATTTGCAATCGGATAATAGAACCGGTAAGTACTGATTGCAAATTGCGCAATTCTCCATCAATTGGCGTGTAGCTGCAAATTAGGCAAATATCCGCGCAAATTTTAGCTAGTTAAAATCTAGTACTATCCTTGATTAGTCTCGATAGTTTCCTAGGTAGAATTCGGAGGCTAATCTGTTCTGTCAATTCTCTCGGTAGCTTTAGGCCTTTTCCATGCTTTGAAAAGCATAGATGGCTTAGAATTAGCTAATCAGTAATTAGCTAGATTTACAGATATCCCTCAAGCGGAACCCTCAGCACCGCCTTCAGAAGGCATTCCGGATATTCCGCACGAGAATCCTGATCCGACGACCGTTCGCGCAATCGACGCGCCACCGTTGACGGCCGTGGAAATCGAGCGTCAAAGTCGTCCCAGGCGAAAAAAGGAGAAATGGCCGCCTCCGCCGGATCCGGATCGTCAAATAATACCCTATTGGCGCATTCCAGTCGGTCTGAGTCACGATTTCGGACCGGGCGCGTCGTTGGGCGAGGAGGATGATTTTCGTCGCATTGTCACTTATCGTCATTCGTCCGAACGACCGCCGCCGAAACCGAAACGTAATTTCCTTTTGGAAGACGTTAAGAAAATCGAAGAATGGAAATTGGAACAGCACAAATTGGTCGCCGATCGTGCGGCGGCTGCTGCCATGCTTCGACGCGCAACCGATGGGGTTACTGTAGACGAGCATTCTGGGAGCTTGGAAAGGCGTACGCCGGTGAAATGCGTGGAATTATGGGATGATCGGGAGAAATCCGAATTGAGTCATGCTGATTTCGATAGCGTACAACCGTTTGGCAATGATCAAAATCTGATCAATGTCCATTATAATGGACAGCACGATGCGCAAAGCCAATTCGAGCATCGTCCGATTTCATTCGAGACGCCTAAAATGGACGATTTCGAGCCTATGAAACCGGCCGAATCATTCGCCATCGATACGAGAATCGAATTCCAACCGTATCAGCAAAATCGACTGATTTTCACCGACGAATTATCTCAATTGACTCGGGATCTGCAGAATTTCGGCACCGACGACGAGTCCCGGAAATTGGTGTCCATCGTTCGAGCATCGGCCGATTTTAGAACCGGTATAGAATTTGCATTGATCAGGGGGTGTGTTCTTTCTATCGATTTTTCTGCCGTGCCTCGATTTCGGAGATCGGATTGAGGTCTATCTTTAGCTATGATCATACCTATCTATTCTTTGATGAGACAGGTGTACTGTACTTTCCTACTGTAGCATGGTTTGGGGGCGCAGCATGAAATCTTCTGGAGCATGAGTTTGTTCTTGCATTGTGATTGGTCTATGCTACAGTAATACTGACCCTTTTAAAATTTACACGACCAAATCAGATCTCATGCCAGACAAAAATGTCTCTACAGTAATCCCACATCTCTCATATACCAATGCAAAAGTATTACTGTGGTCCAACCAATCACCCATATTTCCATAACTAATGTATGAGTCTTCTATTTCAGCCACCACCAGAGAGACGAAATGGAGCGGTGGAAGCGGCGGTGCTCCGAGTTATGGACCCGGACGTCAACCGGCCGCTGGTGCCAAGATCCCGAGACGTGGTAAAGGTATCTTGAAACAATTGCACGAAGCGCCCAGGATACCGGTTTGCGAATCGTGCCATAAGGAAATTCGGTAAGATCTTTTTTCTCTATTCCCGGCTTACTGTAAAAGAATCCGCCGTTTTCCAGTGGCCCGTTCGTAATGGCATTGAACAAGACTTGGTGCCCGGATCATTTCATCTGCGCTACGCCCAATTGTCGACGGAAATTATTGGATATCGGTTTCGTGGAAGAGAACGGATTGACGTATTGCGAATTTTGCTACGAGAAATATCTGGCACCGCCGTGTTCGAAATGTTCGAGACCAGTTGTTGGGGTGAGTGTCTGTGATTGATTTGCATTTGTGATCATTGGCTTGTGATCACAGCCAGGGTTCGATTCCGGTCAGAGTCAATGCATGCATTTGCATATCTGATCAGTACGGCATCTGTGCCGATATCTGATACAGTTCTTGATCATGCTATGATCGATCAAATGATTTCAGGATTGTTTGACCGCATTGGGACGTCAATGGCATCCGGACTGTTTCATGTGCACTCATTGCCGCAGGCCAATTGGAAATTCAGCTTTCTACATGGAGAATGGACAACCGTATTGCGAAAATGGTAAGCTTATCATTCTTCATTTAGTCCCATATGTATATTCAAATTTCAGATTGGAATACGTTATTCACAACGAAATGCGTATCGTGTCAATTCGCCATCGACCCAGGCGATCGATGGGTAGAAGCGTTGGGAAGCTCGTATCATTCGGAATGCTTCTGTTGCTCGGTAATAATCTTATGCCTGAAGTGACAGCTGGTCACTCAGCAGCGTCAGTCCTGCTTGACCGCATGTCACAATGTTTCAGGTATGCCAAAAGAATTTGGAAGGACAAAGCTTCTTCGCTAAAGGCGGACGACCGTTTTGCAAAGCTCACGCCTAAAATCGACCAGTTTTTTATTCGAATCGAATCGCGATCACACACTGATCAATGCGTTGGTCTTATTTTTAATCGATTTTATCCCATAGCTCTTTAGATATCGGGTTATTTTAGCATTTTCTCTAGGGCGTACTGTATGACGTGGATGCATCTAGGATTTTCTGTGCATCCCTTGAAGTGATGATTACTCCCATAGGGATTGATTTTGAATATGCTATTTTATGATTGATCAAATAGAATTTGATGTAATTAGATATAAAATATTCTGTGATACAATATCACTAATCACGAATTCAAAAATATATCAGGTAACTATACCACATTATAACACTCGAATCTGTATACCGGTTCCATTTTACCCAAGTGATAAAAACAGTAAGCAGAGACTAGCCACCATTAAAATGCATAAATATACCTAAGCTCATATAAAATATACTATCTTCATTTCCGGATTAATGCTCTGTGTTTCGATCGAGGAATCGTATTCGGTTATTGACTCGCCGATTTCATTGATTGAATTCAACCTTCACCGTTGCCTTTCCCATTTTCGCTCCGAAGAAACCGGACCAACCTTGCGTATCTTGACCGGAACTCGTGAATCGGACGTAACGAATACCAGCTGGATAACCCGTAAATCGATGGGAACTCTGAAAAGAGAGAAACATCCTTCAGTGGACAGATAATGTGATGGAGGGAGAATGCTGGGATGTGGTGAAAAAATGCCAAAAACAGCAAATCGGCTTACCAGTTCCCACGCTCCGCCTTGCCATTGCTCCACAATACGCCTGTCTTCAAAAACGCCAACCGGTTGACCATCGCGATTCAATAACGTCACTTGAATTCGATATTTCGATCCACAATCTCTGGATGCAGCATGCCTAAAAATGGAATCCAGATTACCTCAGTAGATGAATATGAGAAAAAGTCTTACCTTTCAGAAACCACGATAGGCGGTTTCAATTCGTCCAAAATCCACGGTTGTATTCCATCCGCGCATAAATCCACCGTTTGTGTTTTCTCGCATTCGAAATAAGAAGTGGCGAAGCAGAATTCGATATCACCGTCCACCATTCGAGGTGGTTTTTGAATCGGATACACCTTCTCGTGATTTACATCGGATATGTACTGCTCGTTGGGCCAATAATCCGGCCGAATTTCCCAGTGTTTGAATTGTTCTGAAAGAAGACAGTTATTGAGAATTCATGAAAAACATATAATTTTCCATGCTTACCTTGCCCGCTATCATTTTTAATCAAATTCCTTCCGTACGGATTTTTACACCAGATCAATCGATAATCCACATTTCCAGCGTGTGAGGGCGATAAATGAGATGCTAATAAAGCTGCCGGAATGATATGGCCATCGTATTTACATTTCGAAATCCAAAACGATGATGACGGAGATAAAATATTCGACCAACGACGACATACGGAAATGCAACGAGATAAATCTTTGGGATCTCGAATACGAATAAATATCTGTATGAGGATATCATCGGCCAACGAATCCATATCCGATCACTTGAGATTAGCCAAGCAAGAATCGATGATGATTGATGATATTATTACTCTCCGCTATTTGTAGGACGAGTCGCCAAGTGAGCACAATTGTCACGGTTAACCAAATAAACACGGCTAACAAATATTCGCTTGTCCAAAGCGTGGTGGAATGGACTCGCGAATGAGTTTTTTGTGAAAAATGAACAGCGGTTACAGTAACCCATTCATCAGCGTGTGTGAACAGCGAAGTAGAATT
>JAQIWJ010001208.1:0-12588 GCA_034695185.1 Discolaimus major
ATGGCTCCGTTAGCCGTGTTCAACGTGGTCGTGGACGAAGCTCTGGTCCGAATCGGAAGGATACATTCGATTTCGGCGCATAAATCACGTTCACGCCAATCCAACATGGCGTTTTGTCGACGGACCCAATTCAAATATTCCTCAACGGCTCGGCTTCTCTCTTCGGATTCATTGATGGTCAGAATTCGTGGTTGTGGAGGCGGTGGTTCATTTTCGTCACGGCTTTCATCTTGACCAGGCTGAGATGGACGAACGAATTTCTTCTTGCATAATCCATCCGAATCCGCACCGAGAGTCTGAAAATATGAATTCTACAGTACGCCAACTGATAAGCATATCAGAGATGCCACTGATAAGCATGATCAGTGCTACAGTATGCCACTGATCAGCATTGCTACAGTATGCCAACTGATAAGGCACGTGATCCTTACTTTTCCAGTGACTCGAGATAAATGTAACATCCAATACAATCGTTCTTCAGCGCTGGAAAATCGCAACGCGTGTTTCTTCTGAAACAAAATGCATTTTTAGGAGGCTGATTGGGCAGAGCTGGATTTTGGGTCACAGGAAAGACTCCTGAGACCCCATTCTCTGTTGTTTTTTTGAATCAACTCACCTTGTATTTATCCGAAATGAACATTTGGCTATCCAAATCATGGTTTCCTTGAATCGATGCGTTCTCCAACCGATGAACGAATGAATGTTCATTCGTACGGTATCTTTCAAATCGATCATGAACGTTTCCCGATCATTGCTTTTGCCTTTCTGAAATATGAAATTTACAGGTTTTGTGAATTTTGCATTGGTGCAAAATGCGGTGCATTTTTTTGCACCGGAAGCCGAAAATAGGCTTGCGAAATTGCTCATTTCGAAATCAATAAATTACCTGGTCGTTGTAAAAATACAAACGACCATTCGAGAGGACGCAATATCGAGGTTGCCATATGAATTTCTTGAATGCGCATCGACGTTTGGCCAATTTCACTTCCATGTAACCATTGGCTTCGATGGCTTCCAATTCTGAACAGGATGGAATGAGCTGAAAGGTGAATTTTTGAAAATTCAAATTTAGAAATGATCCACGATTACCTCGTCATCCGTTTGAGGCCTACAACAAGCCATTTTTTCTCAACCGAACCCGATCGGCTGGAAAATTTGTGAATAGCCTTTTTCTGGTCACTGCCTGAGATTCTGCCCTTGGTGGGCGGAGTTTCCGAAGGCAGCCGGCTGCCTGCCTTTTCGGATGCAGCTGAGAAAAGCAGCCAGTCGACGCTTGTCCTTGCAAATTGATCCTCCAAATCTTCCAGTCGGCTAGTCTTTCCAGATAAGATCCCAAATCCCGAATCTGCCCATCAAAGTACTAATCAGAAATGAAATCGAAGAAAGATTCCTCAATGGACAGTGCTGGATATTATAATGACAGAAAATTCCGCATTAACCACGACCAAAGCTGGATTACCCATGGCGAACAACGAATATATGAATATTGATGGAGAAGAAACGTCACCGAAGCCCACGATCAAAGGCAAATCGAAGAAATCGATCAAACCGAAATTGATCAAGAAGAAAACGATCGATAAAAGCGGCGAATCGGGAAAGGCGAAAGCGCCGAAACGGAGTTTATCGCCGCCTCCAATGAATACCGTAGATTTATCCGATGCCAAACCTGCGATTCCGTCGATGGGGAAAGTGATCGTGATCGCTGGTATCGGATATTTGACGGCCGCCTCGTTATTCATCGTTGGAATTATCATGTATACGGAATACGAGGATGATACTGTGGAGGTGTGATCATATTTTAGAAATGGTACTATCGCCCATATGTATATCCAGATGATTGCTCCATTTGGATTTAAAAATATACTGCGATTTTTGGGTGGCTGCGATCGCAGACTCCCTTTGGACCAAAGACGGTATTGCTGGTATTATCCATTTCTTACTGTATGACTAATATTGCGCAATGCACGTTTCATATGATGCGAATTCCCAGAAAAAAATTCATGGCAAAATTCATGTGCTAATTGATCATTGAACAGAAGTTCATTCTTCTGAATTATCTGATTTCATGTTTGATCATAATTTTTGTGCATGATTTTGAAATTGAGCATATTTATGCTTTACATCAATGCAGAAATTGCATGTGATCACTTGTGATCGGAATTGATTCTGATGTGATCGCGGTTGATCAGGACTATTACTGATTATATATTTTGGATCATCTTTCCAAATATCGATTGCCCATGCAAATATATGTGATCATTGATTTCAATGCGTCAAAATATCCATGGAATCATTTCCTTGATGATATCGATTGATTATTAGCATTGATGCATTTAAAAATCCCAGTACAGTAATGCATGAAATCACATCAAACGCACTGCAATCATTATTTTATGCCATTTTGGATGCTAATTTTTTTTCAATTATGATCGTGACCCCTGTGACGATGGCCATCTTTCCCATGACCATCGCCGTGTCTGCGATGATGACGATCAGCAGCTGTTTCTCGGCTTCGATTTCGACGTCGATCACGTTCACGACTACGATCGCGACGTTTCTTATCCTTATCACTACGAGGATCAGGATTTCTCTTCTCACGGTCGTGATTCACTGAAAATTTGCGATTTTTTGCTTAGATGCCAAGACAAGAGGCCTGGGTCTTTGGCAAGCAGGAATTATCGATTGATCACTTTTGATCATCATGGACCGAGCCAATGCATGGCCAAGAGGCCAAAGGCCTTTTGGATGGGGCTTACTGTACCTTCATTCAAAGCCCGCCTCTTTTCTCGATGCGTGAACATATTGGCATTTCTCCAATCCTCTAAACCAGGCTAAGATTGATCTTTGATCATTTCAGATATCTTGATCATGCTCACCAAAAATGCCTAATCCATTCACGCTATGCATATCAGGCTGAACAAGGCCTGTTTCCGGTTCCTCTAAATTCTCTTCATCTTCCTCCGATTGCACTGGTGCACCATTGACAAAATGAACTGAAAATCGAATATCGATTTTTCCTGATCAAAGATCAGGAATCATTGTGAGGAATGCTGGATTAAAAATCAGCAGAATCAGTGATTCAAGTTTCAGAAGGACTATTTAAGCCCAGAATTAGCTCAGAACCCCCGAATTTCATCAATTTTCTCACCCATGCACCAAATTAGTGCGAAGAAAATGAATATTCTCATTGAGAATAAGTATTTTTCTCTGACCTCGTGAGCTGATTGAAAAAGCCTATACTGAAATACTGGAAGCGAGGAGAGGCGGATTGACGTACTAGTCTCCTTCGTCTGATTAATTAGCAACAAATGCTCAATGCTAATGTTTTTGAGAAGTTCAGTCACGTTTCGTCCATTTGTTATTTCGGCCACACGAATTCCGGAATTTTCCTTCTTTTCTTCAAGAGGTGGATGAAGGAATTGTCCTATTCACGAGGAACAGGACAGCGGTTACAGTAACCCTCGGCAATGAGCATCGAAATTTTAAAAAATTGCGCTGATTTTTGTAATGCATTGCATTGGAAGCAGCATGACCGATGTAGAAGTTCCCAATTATTTTTCTAAAAGTGGGCGGAGTTTCGATAATCGAAAATTCGCGATTTCTCACGTTGTATTTGATCGATTGGAGGATTTTTTGCCTGAACATTCTGCCAAGTTTCATCGATCAGATCGATATCGTCGTGGAAATAATCGATAAAATGTAAAAAAGAGTGTTTTGAAATCGATTATTTTGAATTTTGAACGACCCAGTTGATCAATGTCGACGATTTTTTGCACGAACACAGGGGACCGGGGTGTCTATATATTTATACCTGCCAAGTTTGGACCCAGATCGATACCGTTCAAGAAATATTTGACTCCGCCCATTCAATGCAGTCATTGGCCGTTCAGCTTTAACTCCGCCCCTCGCCCTGGTCCATGCGCGCACGCGCCGTCCAATGCATTCTTATCCTTGGCCCAGTGCGTGTCCGGTCGGTCGGTTGGCTAGTGTGAAGAAGGAATGTTGGTCTTCGTCATTCTGGATATCGCGTGCATATTAGCATTGGGCATATTCGGTGCGTCGCCGAAAAGATGTTCCGAATCGAACGGAGAGAAGAATTGTATTCCGTTGCCCGCGTTCTCGCAACCGTTCCAATACTGTACGTTCATCTACGCCGTATTGAAAGGCATATTCGTATGCGTATTAATGAAATACATGTTTCGAAAACGTCGACACCTCAAATTCGAAGAGGATCGAGTATATTTCTTACGTTTGGCACCGGCGGCCATCGGTTTACCGGCGATTGGATTTGCGTTGGTCCATTACATTACTTGCACGTATCCGGAGGCGATCAAGGTGAGTGAATTTTTCAAAATTTGACCCCGAGGCCATGGCATGGATAAGCAATTTATGCTTGTTTCCAATGAGCCAGGGATGCCCTGGTCCCTGGCATTTGGCCTGACCTCAATCAGCCTTATTTTTCAGGAATCACGCGTGATGGGAACAGCGTTGCCAGTCACGTGTTTGGTGCTGTCCGGCTTGTACGCATTTGCATCGATTACGTTCCTGTTGGAAACGAGCATGTTCGTATTTTGGCCGAGACGTTATCTCCCGCGAATCAGAAGTAAATCCGACAAACATCGTCCATATTCGAAAATGGCCATTCGTCATTTGAACGCCAGTCTGAGGAATGCCGCCGCGGTCGATGCGTCGTCGAAAGCACACAAATCGAAATCAAAGAAATGATATGCGAAGATACAGATCGATTCTGATCACGGAATTCCCAAATCATTATCACGCATATAAAGTGCCTCATTCCATGAATGATTTCTTTCAGATTACACAATGCAATGACAGACAATGTCTCTTATTTGAAATGAATGCAGTTCTAAATACTGCCAATACTTTCTTATTTTTGAAATCATTGATCTCAAATCGTGCCGATTTTCAAAATTCTTGCGTACATGGCTCTTGCTGAGGCGCCGCGACGTCTTCCAAATCCGATTCCGTGAATTTCTTGTTTTGACATCCACCGAGTGGACACCTGAAATCGAGGCGTGATTAGCCTGGATAATCCACGAGCGTGGATCTGATCCAGCTGTTAATAATGAATTACTTACTTCAATGCTTGACGAAGTCGACGAATATCCTTGATGTATCGTATGGCGGCTTCCTTTTCGAATACATGATTGCAGTGTCGATTCCGGCACGCATTGGTGATCGGTTGGCGAGTGATCGGACAAACTTGACTCGGTTGGGAGCTCCCATCGCCTTCCATAACCAACGACACGTTTGCATCGGCTTCACGTTGAGCAACGAGATCCGTGACTTCCGATTCATCTGAAAGATACCCGATTTAGAAATGATTGCCAAAATGATCGGCATGAATGCTTACCTTCCCCTTGCAGCAGTGCTTCCAATTGCCGAATAGTGTCGCTTTTCTCATCGTTGCCTTCTCGATTTTGTTGGTCGTCCAAGGCACGATTGAAGCATCCTTCGATATCCATATCCTCCTCGCGTATGGCCTAAAAAGGAGATCAATTGGATGAATTCAGATTGCATATCTGAACAAGGCTTTTTGAAGCCAAAAAGCTGCTTACCTTCTCCTTAGCCGTCTTCAGAGCTTCGGCCGTATCCATGAACGAGCCTTTGGCCTTCTCCACTTGATCCATCATCGACAACATCCGCTGTCCATCATCGACCGTCAGCATAGCTAAAATACGGGCCAGGCTTATCCAATGGCTGATTGCGCAATACAGCCATTGAAAAATAACACTCACATTCCTCCTTTGCTTCTTGAGCCAATTGCAGAACCGCACTATCGACGTTTTCCAAAAGTGATGCGAGATCGATCAGATCTCGACTGATCTTATTGAAGTTATCGTAAGCGTGTTCCATATTGATCAATGAAATCTGAAAAGGCAGATCATACGTATTATTCAAATATCAAATTCCAATAGAAATATGACCAGATTCATACTGGAGTTGTGCCAATACCAAACATTGCTTCAGTGCCGAATTATTATTGCAAAAAGATACCAAATCAATGAATCAAATACATGTCCTGATTAGTAAAAAATGAATGCAACTGAATAAATGAAGAGTATCCCTGCACAATCCCAATGTTTTGATCATTGACAGATCAATCGTCACTTCGCCTATTTCGATCTGATCGTTGAGGTGAACGTTTCTTTGAACAGGCCGCCGCATCCGCTGGAGAAGCAATCGTTACATGACGCCGACGTCTCGGTGTTTTTGCTAATTCTCGAGCTGGAAGAACGTCGATTTCCATGCTCTCGATCGCGTTGCGTTCGTTTTCCACTTCGTATTTGCGATGTAACGACATGATCTTCTCTTCAAACTCGTCCAACAATTCCTGAAAACAGGCATGATATAATATGGAAAACATGGTCTCAAATCGGCTTACCTTCGATTCCTGTTTGCACGCTTTCCTGGCAGCATTCATTATGGCGACGAAATCGCAATAAATGCCATCGTCGCCCAACTTGTTGGCGAAACAATGCGAATTCTCTTGGAGCTTTCTCAAGCAGCGTTCATTGAACGGCAATAGCGTCAGGCAGTATGATAAACGGCGACACTGGTCGTACGAGCTGAAATTAGAGGATTTGATTAATCAGTGCTCATATCAGAAAACTTCTGATCTCACCTGGCAATGATGAAACGCTGGCATAGCTTCTCCACGAGACTTTCGAACTGACGCTCCTTTCGGATCAGGGAAAACAAAAACCTGAAATAACTCTCGTTAGAATCAATCAAAAATCTTGCCAACATTGCTTACTTCAATATAGTCTTGAAATCGTCCAGTCCAACTTTCGATGCCGAATCAGATAAACGGCTGATGATATCCGGCAGTAAATTGTACAATGCATTGCCCTAAACAAGACGCATGCAATCTGAACGCCTCCAAAGGCAAACAGAACCTTACCTTTTCCGCATACTCGACGAAGAATTTCTTTGCCAAATTGGTCACGTGAATGTTCCCATCCAACGAACATAAAGCGATATCCGCTACGAATCCTTTGGGCTTGATCATATCGTTCAGGATCAGATGATTCAGGATCAATAGGCAGTTCAGACGAACATTGAGATCGCGGTCGTGAAGTCTAAAATTAAGGCAGTTTCTTCAACAGATCAGCAAGATTACCAATTTGATTACCTTTGATAAACAGTGGCCGTCCATGGTTCCACGAGATTTGGGAAACGGAATGATAAATCGCCAACCGCAATCACGAGATTAGCTCGCACGGTTGCCGAATCGCTACGATCCATAAGCGTGAAGAATAATTGAATATTCGCTTCGGCAAATTTGGAACTGAAATAATTCATTTTATTATCATTGCTCCTTCACAAAAATCAAAGATTACCTGACGAGCATCAATTTGCTCAATGCCAACGCAGCTGCCGTTTGAATATCCTCGTTCGGATACTTGTGCGGATTTTGGCAAACGAGCAATACCACTGCGGATAACTGTCCAAGAATGGAACCATCTAAAAGACTTTCTTTGATAATTTGCATTACAAAATATACCTGTTACCTTTTAAAAGTTCGTCCTCGCATAAGCGATAGACGAATTCGTATTCTTGATCGTCGGCCGTTGCACCAACCATGGCGCTCAGATCATCGTCCACATCATTCGTTGGCGTCACCGATGTGGTCACAATGGAAACCTTGGCACGCGGCGTTTTGATAGGCAATTGTCGTCCACCACGAACAACTGGCGTATCGGCAATAGATGTAGTAGCTTTCTTTTGAATCGTTTTTGCCCGTAACTTGAGACGAGCTTCTTCGGTTAGCAAATTTCGTCGTTTCAATTCCCGGCACTGAAATCAAAAAAGGGTGTTGAAATCAGCTGTCTGGACAACCAGAATAAAGGACTTACCACAGCAACATCCAAATTAATAAAGGCTTGCAACGCCACCTGTCCGATCAATACCAATAATCGCAATAAACGGCCATTGACCCCGTCTAAAACGAGGATGGTTAGAATCCGCAAACGGCTGCAGCTCTGATAAGCATACCAGTTCCTGATCGTTGCCGGAATAGTGCCAAAACATCTTTTAAAATAGCCACCGCCACTTCATTCGGGTTATCCGCCAGTGAAAATACAACGTGCATTGCTCGTTCAACCATCGGGGTCCAAAACTGATCCTCCAGACGACAATATCCATCCACGATGAGAACTCGGATTGATTTGAACAAGTCATGGTCGTCGTTGAATCGGCACGGTTCCGTCTTCAAAGCCTCTTCAGCTTTAGCCTGCAAATAAGGTTCATATACAGCTGGTAACAAAGAATTTTGCAATAATTTTACCTTTGGCATGAGTGACAACTTCTCCAACGCATAACAAGCGTCCATGGCTAATTCGAAATCGCGTGAAGCTCGGTCACCTAAGCCGAATTCGATCAATATATCCATATTGTCCCGTACAACTGACTTCTCCGCTCTGAAATGATATGCAGTGTCAGAAAACATGACCAGCCAGTCGAGCTGCTAATCATGAACACAAGACTCACTTGGTCATCATTCCAATCAATTTCAGCGCCGCCTTGCTCTCTTGATAAGAATTTCCGCCGGCAAAGCGCATGGAGAAGAATTCCCACAAAATTTGGCATACGGTTGCTGGAAGATGTTGCCGCTTGAATAATTCGCAAATCTGAAAATAAACAGGCCCTTAGCTCTAGTGACAGTTTGCAAAAGACTTCTACTTACAATTTCCTCGAGTGACGTCAACTGACTCAAATCAGCACGCATCGCCAGTATCACCAAATTCTTGACAATGGATACAGCTCCGGACCTAGAAAGGAAATCTTAATTTATTATATCTAATTCAATATAAACCCTTACCGTTCGTCTTCAGCGGCTGGTGAAAGAAATAGGCGCTTGAAAGTCCGAATTACAGCATCTTTGACCGGTTGCTCTTTCGACCAAATCAAACGACAGCATTCCCATAAGGCGACGTCTGAGCCGTTGATCCCAAATTCGTGGCAAGTCACGATGAATTCAATCGCTTCCAAAACGTCACTGGTCTGCTGCTGACGAAGCATCGCTGAGATTTGTGGTAACACGGCCAGCAGCTGTTCAGCGAATTTGCAGGCAGCCTAAAATGAAGGGTATCTCCAGTGATAGCTTAACAAAATGCAAACACTATCTGCTTACCCGCAAATATTGAACCAAATGGTGCTGACGTGCTATTTCCTGGTGTTCGTTCTGCGAACCGACCGGCTGGCTGCATACAGCTCGCGAATAATCCAAATCTTCACTGCCGCTCGAGTTCGAATCGTTCATCTCCTCGTCAGCGGAATCTTCACTCGTTGTTCCCTTTGCCACGGTATGCTCTGCAAGTAGACCTCGACTGTATCTTTCCGCAATGTCACAAACGTGACGCTTGCAGAGCTCAAGTTTAACAAAACGACTTACCAAGATAAATCGTCTTCAGCGATTCTAATATCGATGATTTCATGGTGCCGCAGTTCACGCTGCAAAGAGGGGCATATAGATATCAAACTGAAATGACAGTAGCCTCTGCATACTTTTCTTCGTTGGCCGTCCATTCCATGAATACACGGTGATCCGGATAATGAGCTTGGGCCGCCACGACGAACGAGCATGCTTCCATGAATTTTGAATCCGTCAGCAATAAATAAATGCCTTTCAGTAATCTAAAATGAGGACGGATCCATTGTGTTACAATCAAAAGATAAATTTAATTGCTTACATATCCGCTGATGCATCTTGACTCAATTCCGCGCTGGTTGAAAATAATTCTCCTTCCATCCAATTTTCTTTCAACCAACGTTTGACTTCCGACTTTAATTGCGGCTCCAAACGATTCCAGGAATCTTCCGCACGAGCAATCAGACGATGATCCGCATCAATTGCTGAAAAAGTCAACACGTAATAGATAACATTCCAATAAATAATTTTTACCTCGTTGCCTCTTCTGATCTTCCAGCATCTGCTGTAATTTGGCGTTTTCCATTTCGTATTTCGCTTTCACCTCGTCCAATTTGAACTGAAAAAATGAGAGTATAGTTAGAGGCGTCAAAATGAATCATAAACAAGATTACCTCGGCCATGAATGGATTTCCTTTCAAAATCGCTGTCAGAAAGTGAACAGCAGCTTTGCGTACGGTCGATGCTTTATCAGCCAGGCGTCCAACGATGAGCGGAAGAACGGTGTTCAAACGTGATAATGGTATCGATTTGGATTCCGCCAATTTCACCCACAATTGCAATACCTTGGACCGAACGAACGCGTTCTTGTCATGTAAATGATTCTGAAAAAAACGGGTGTCAATATGGGGGACAACCAAAGATAATCAACCATACCTCGAGATGCTGCAGAAATTTATCCCTGAGTTCTTTCTCATCGTTCGATAATTGTTCGCCTTTCAATCGATGTTCGATCAATTCGGCCAATATTGTCAATATGGCGTTCCGCAATCCGTAATACTGCAAATAAAATGCATGTTATCCAAGCGATACATATAAATATTGAAAAGAAATTATACCTCTCCATCCAAATGCGGTAGCAAATAATTGATACTGTCCAATACGATCAGTGGTACGGTGGCCGTTAAATCGACGAGAAAATCGCCGAAATTCTTGGCCGTCCCTTCACGCGTTAGATCTTCCACATCAATATTTTCCAATTCTCTGAAACAAAACGTAGGGTTAGAGGAAATAATCCAGGTACAAAAATTCGCTTACTGAAAAAGTTCAGACAGGAATGTCGGCGATGTTGGGTCGATCGAATAACATCGTGTTGCTGATGATAACGGCGCATCCGAGGATAAATTTTGATAGCGTTGCAATAATTGAGCGATCTTATCCCGATCTCCTGAAATAAAAATGCGTCATTATTTCCATAAAATTATATAAAAGGAATAATGTGCAAAATGCATGAAATCCTTGCTTACCATAAGTGAGTACGAACTCCCCGTCGTCGTCCATCATTACTTGACAAATATAATCATCCAAATTTAGTATGAATTTTGCAAATTTTTCTAAATTTTTTGAGAAAAAGTGATCAAAGCGTTCTTGGCGTTCTTCCAAAATTTCGTCCCTTGTAGCAGACATGTGCCGAATGTCATAAGTGAATTTCACAAGGGGAGTCAAATCGGATTTGACTTTCTACCGTAATCAAACAACTGATCAGTATTTTCGATTATCGATTAGTTTCTGCTGATAATCTTGATCAATGCATTATAGATAAAAAATCAATATATTATACAAGCATAATGCGAATATGATTGACCAAATTTCATGCAGGCATACTGTAACCGCTAAGAAATCACCATGATTTCGGACTAATATTTTCGATTATGCGAATTACATAGATTATAATGTACAGGAAAAACTTGATCACTGCTTCCAATAGTTTTGACAAAGCGTAAAAAAACTGAGCTAAATAAGCATAAAAATTCATGAAAATGGTTTCCAAATAAGGAAGCTACGATTGCCATGTCCAAAATTCTAGTGCCGATTTGGGGAATAATTTTGCTACCGTCTAAGAAAAAACTAATCTATTACGGAAATTTGTTCAATTATTGACGTATTTTGTTGAATAATAATCCGATCAGCACCAAAGCGATGGATGCGAATATCGATTGACTACCGCACGTACATGAATACGGTTCTGAAGGTGTACGATAGTCGACGAAATGTGTACGCTCACATTTTTCATGGCAACATGTGAAAAATAATTGTCGAATTTCAGTCGTATTTTTGCTTTTATCCTTTTCCGCCTCAACTTTGCAAATGTCAGCTAAATCCGCTTTGCTTTGAGACAACCAAATCATGAGAATAATCATCGAGTATAAAATGAATCGTGCCATTTTTTGCCCAATATTCAAAAATTTCCAAGGAAGACTACTCGTAGTAGACTGGGAGAATGTAGAAATGGACTAGTTTTCTTTTCCCAAAAGCAAAACGAGGACTTCGCTGAGCACGTACAGCTTGGAAAACGGCAGCTCGTCGGTTTTCACAAACGTTCCCAGCTTCGGCTGCTGCCAGCCGGTGTAGGCTAGAAAATTCGATCGATAAAGCCCTCTTGGCTGACAAGGCATTGGGAAGGAAAATTCCCCTGGAAATTTTACAATGGCATTACCGGCTCCCAGGATAAAGGCATACATGAGGAAAACTGCCATCAACTGGCGCCGAAAAATGCATTGAAATTTTAGCTCATTCCTGAGTCTGACTATTCTGACCATCCAATAGTCGGACCATGATTTCAAAAAGCGGTATGGTCATTGACCAAATGCTATAGTAAAATAAAATCTGCACCAGATTCAAAATATGCAGGTTTTTCAACCTGTACATGATTTCATGAAACAGGTTTTTCAACGGCACGGGTTTTTTCAGCTTCCATGTACACATCGAATAGACATTTGAAATCGAAATACGCGCCAAACATCAATCAATCGATCATCGATCATCATTCAATCATTTGACATCATCGCATCACATTTTTCGATCACGATCGGCCGATTCGCACTCGCACATTCACACTGACGTCCACGTTTCCGTTATTCGCTCTTTCTCTTTGACGCAAATGGATCATTTTCGTCCGGCTTCCATCGATGGTC
>JAQIWJ010001209.1:0-12576 GCA_034695185.1 Discolaimus major
TTTCTCTTTTTCAGGATCCCGTAAAAGATGGAGAAGAGAAAATCAAGAAAGATTTCGACGAATTATTGGAGCAAATGCAACAATCGTTCCGAAATTTGGAAGATTGATCGCCAGGATCAAATTTGGTGTCGTTCAATAGCGCTTCCGACGATGGTCTGCTGAAGGTTGAAGCTAGATATTTTGGTAGGTAAATATTATTTCTGTTGAGATGAAAGAAAAAGGCGACCTCAGACTTAATCTGAGTGTCATTATTGTCTAGGCAATAAGATTTAGATTCGTGGTGTTTAGGAGATTTGATTGATTTTTACTATTCTTGATCATTACTCAAGGGTCGTGATACAGTGATAGCATTCCGAACAATCGGATTTTTTTTGAACGGTAGTAATCGTAATTCATTGTGATAATCTTTCGCATTGTCTGTTATGGATTTGTTAGCTTTTCACGTGCTAAATATACTCGGATTTCGAACATTGCCGAAATTGCGCAATCAGTCGAAAACATGACAAAATTCTTGGATATCGCAGCCAATTTTGGCTTATTGCGCAATCACCTGTAAAGGGGGATTCTTATTATTGGTAAGCTTATTATATACGAATATGGCTTTCCATCAATCCAAAAAAACATCATTCGCCTTCAGCAAAATTGGAATACCGCCCACAGAAAATAACGCACGCATCTTTTGTTTTATCATCTTCCCTACCAGGCCATGTTTAGAAAATACAAAATCAGATTAGCTTACGTTAAATTGCTGATTTTTCACCTCTTTCATATCAATTACAAATTTCACGACAACGGGTATTCTTTTTCTCTTCCTACGACGACCATGATGCCAACTTTCGCTGAAGGACACGCCACTGGATTCGGCCTACGATAGATCCGGATACTCTTCCGGCGGCAATGCGTACACGCCACACGTTGGACACGCCCTTTGCGACAATAACCACCGAGCGGTGCACTGAAAGAAACCGAAATCAGTCTCCTCGAAAAAGTTTCGCAGGCAACATCAAACACTTACCGAGCTATGGAAAACGTGCGAACACGGTTGGAGGGAACACATCGGCTGCTGACGTAAAGCGAAGCCGCAAATTGCGCACGCATCCTCGTTGGAACCACCGCCCATGCCTGACTCTCCGCCCATCATTGACGCCGCATTTGGACCAGATGATCCATGTCCACTTTCGAATCCGCTTGACATCATGCCAGGAATATTGGACGAACTCCAATTCCCCTGAAAAAAGGTACATTGCAATTTTGAAAAGCTAAATTGAATTCTCAAGATGCCTGCAGCACCTTGAGAATTTGCAATCTCGCTTCGCAATCAGTGCAATGATTGCGCATATTCAGGACAAAAATCAAAATCCACATACCATTTTAGGAGCCTGCTGACGTTGCACGATGAATCCAATCGCATTATTCAACAGCTGATCCAGAGACATGTTCTTGAAACCTTTGCTGTAGTGGCGATATTCGTAGACGCAATCGCGAATGAAATCCCTGAAATAGGTATATCTGTATTATCAGTCGAAGAATACTCTGAACGTGACACTTACGGACTGAGATTTGGGAAAATGGTACGCAACCGCTCGCATAACGCCTCTGTCCTCTTCTCACCAGGCGAATCCGACCTGTTGTCGTATGCCTAGAACAAGAGAGGAATAAGTTCAGAGAAAAATACACGCAAATTCAAACTGACCTGTGGTGGACTGCCATTGCCTTGGGTTCTATTCGACCTTACGGAAGGCGACTGATGAAGCCAATGCTGATTATGATGCTGTTGATGCGACCAATGACCTTGCTGTTGTCCATCTTGGCTGTGTCGTCCACTGGGAGGGCCTCCGCCTGTGATCATACCGAATCCGCCGTTGGCCATATCGTGACTTCCGCCTGGACCAGAAGCATTCGCAGCCGCCACTGACGAAGATGCTGACGTTGCCGTGTTGAAACCACCGTCGAATGCGGATATATTGAACCCTCCTTTCGTTCCGATCAACGTATGCATGATGTTCAATGGATCGGTGGCCCATGGCGTAAAATCCGATATGCCGCCTAATGGTGGTGACGCAGTGTTGGCCGCTTCTAGTGCCGCCTTCTCTCTGGATCCGGACGGGGCTGCCGATGACGCTGTATTGACCATTGAATATCCGGACGTCATTCCTCCACTGCCGCTCGGCGTCGAAGCTCCTTGCGAATATCCCATGTGGTCGTACGGACTGGGAGTGTTGCCACTGATCGAATCGCTGGATTGATTCATGTTGGGCGTTTGACCGGAGGCGTTTGGCGTTTGGGGCGTGTTGCTGTTGGCGGCCGACATGTACGCACTCAGCGGAGACTGCATTTGACTCGTTGGACCATTGCAAATCGGTGCCGATTGCGGCGGTGGGACACTGGGCGCGCGTTGATTCACGTTCGGCGTTCCACTGCCTCCATTCGGTACAACATTGGAACTGGCTGCGTGTTGATTCTGAGCCGATGAAGACGGCGTCGGTGGTTGTTGTTGCGGTGGTGATTGACCAGTTGCAACAGCCGTTGAAGATTTCGAAGCAACTGAAGCTGGGCCGATTGGAGCGATGTGTTGTTGCCTTTGCTCTGGTGGCTAAATATCAATGCAAACCATGCATTAATTACATCTGATTTTTAAAGAACAACTATAAATGCTTACCGTTTGAACCGATAGGAATAATTTCGGCGTAGCTGGTGGCGGCGGTGGACGTGGTACTTCCAACGTTGGCAATGAAGTCAACGATTTGCCTGATTTCACAGCGTCGATTTGTTGGCCGAATTCATTCTGAAAAGCAGAACGTATATATATAATATTATATGCATTGCAAATAGTTCAACTACATTTACCTTTGACTTCTGAATCATATCTTGAATCTTATCCCTGGTCTTTCGCCATTCTTGAAGACAGGCGTTGCTGGTCTTCGCCTCGTCGCCCATTTGCATTCGTGTAAACCTGTAACAAAATTTTCATCAGCACACTGCAATTCAGATTCTCAATCGAATTTACCTTTTGGCAGAATCTTCCAGTTGAGCGATGTGCGAATGACATTCATCCACGGCTCGTTGCAACGTCTTCATGCCAATATCCAAACGCAATTCCAGCAAATTCACCTGAAAGAAACAGCTATTTGATAAGCTGTTCAGAAATAATAACTTATCTTACCTCCGCCTTTTTAGCTCGTTCGTTTGCTTCTTTCAATGCTGATTGAGATTGTTGGCGGTCTTGTTTCAACGAAGCTTCCATTTTGCGGATATTCGAATTCTTCTCTTCCAATTGGGTATGGAGGCTGTAAAAAACCGAGATTTTATGATCATCACAGTAACAATAATAAACACACGCTTACCGTTCCATTTCACCAGTGGTGAACGATAATTCCTGTTGAAGTCCTCGCTTTGTCTCATTGAACTTTTGAGATTCCTCGTTCCAACGTTGCTTTTCGTCGTTGTACTTCTGACGTGAAGCGGCCAATTCGCGTTCCAACTGCTCGATCTTGTTGTTCAATTCCGTATTCTCAGCTGATGACTGGCATTCGACTTTCAGGCGTTTCTCCAACTTCTTCACTTCCAAACGTTTGTCTTTCAATTGATTATTCAACCTGAAATGAAAACATCAGTTTCATCCGGGCGCAATAAAATGCTATCACTCACTTCTCAAATTTCTCATTCGCCTGGTCGAGCTGTTGCTTCAATTGCTTATTGGCCTTGATCAATTTCTGCTCCTCTCGATAATGGCGCTCGCATTCGTCGGCCAGTTCTTTCCTGCACGTCATCGTCTGCTTCTCGATGTCCTAAAATAAAGAGGTCGTCAATTTGGCAACTCAAGTTTTATCAAACTTCAAAACACCAAAAATCAATTTACCTTCATTCGCTTTTCCACCTTCTTGACAGTTTCAGCCAAACGATTCGCCTCGGATTGCTCGATCAACTGGCTGTACTTCGTCACCAATTCCTCCGCCTTGTTTTCGACAATCGCCTGAGCTCTGGCCAACAACGTACGGTCTTCGGTAGGCGAGCCAGCCCTCGGTGTGAAGCTCAGATCGGTTTGGACGAATTGCTGATGCTGACGATGTTGCTGTTGTTTCGCGCCGAGCATAGAATCGTCGAAGTCCTCGTTGACCATATTGTCCAAATCAGGACGCTTCTCTTGTAGCAATTGATTGTGCCGATTCACCAGCTTCAAATTCTGGGCGAGGATCTTGGCTTCTTGTTCTCCCAACTGCTGTTGCGACTGAGCCGTAATTGCGTTCGATGCCAACGATGGTGGAGGAATATCCACAATATCCGTTTTGATATTCTCCGCAGGCGTTGCATTCGTTTTGGAGCCAGGCGTCGTCGTGTTGGTGTTCTTCAGATGGCTCAAATCGAATTGAACATTGTTCGGCAACGTCGTATCGCCGCCTTGAGCCAACATGACCAAACGTTCCAAAGTGTCTTTTATCGTATTCAAGCTGGCCTTGCTTTCTTCCGTGATCAATTGCAGCAATTTCTGCTCGCTTTCGTTGCTCAACGTAACCGGAGTCGTCGTTGTGGATGACGTCAGCTTTCCTTGATTCTGGTTCTTTGCGGGCGGGGCCGGTTGCACGTGGACGTTCTCGTTTTGCACCACTGAAGTCGCCGTTGCATTGTTCTGGACAGTTGGGCGTCCTTTAGAATCCTCTTGATTAGCTCCCACTGGTGGTAGTCGAGGTTTGGCGATGGGTGGTTCCGTTTGACAGCCATTTTCCTGAAAGCAACCAGAGATTAAGTACAACATGAAGCTAGGATTAATAAAAATCCGCTCACCTGTGTTTCCACAGCAACTGAAGTATCCGTGCCGACGCCCACACCAATTCCACCGCCGCTGGACATATGCTCCAACTTCTCCACCAAGCAACTATCGCATACTTCGTCGATGTCCTCGTAATCGCTTTCGTCGTCCGATTCGTCAGACGTTCCAGCTTCGGGATCGTCGATGTCGACTTCGCGTTGAGATTTTTCACGCATATCAACGTCTTTCTTCGACGTGGCTTCGTTTTGATTCCCATTCGGAGGTTCGGTGTTGGTCTTGGATTTGTCCGTGGCCACCGTTAGAGTAGTGACGTTCCCGGATTTGGAATCTTGGCCGAAACAGTCTTTCATCTTCTTCATCACCACATCGGCAGCGATCTTTTCTTTTGACGCGGGAGTAGCTGTTGCCGGTTTGGTTGTTGCTGCTGTCGGTGCTGTACCGCCGCCGGAATTTTTGAACGCTGCCAAATTGCCCGCCAGAGCTTGACGCAACGTGTTCAGGTTGGTGCCGGTCTCTCCGTTTTCCAGCGATTTCACATCAGTGAATCCTGAAATGGAACAGGCATTTTAGCTTCGTAGTTATAAATAATCTGATAAAGCATTTCCATACCTTTCTCAATCCTTTCAATTGATTGTTTCAACTTCTGCTCGATCAAACGAGCTCGCTGTTTCTCGAGTTCTTCTTTCATGGTTTCGTCTTTGTCCTTGCAAAATTTCAACGCCGTTTGATTGACTTCTAATGCTTTATCGATCAGATTCCGGCTGCATTGCATGTCGGCTAATCGCATGTAGTCTTGGATCTTTTTACAAAATTGATCGTGAGTCCTAAAAATTAGGATTATGAATTCTGAGCAAATTGAGCTCAATAATTCCACTTACAGAATTCCCTTTGGAGGCTCCGCTTTGACATAAACTTCCAGAATGACGTTCTCGTCTTTCATATAGCCCTGGCTTTCGTCGAGGATGTCCTGAAATAAATGTCCAGATTAATTATGATCAAACGTAGGGTGGGACAGAATTTTGCAAAGCAAAACTGCTACTGCGCATTGAAGCTAGCCAGACCGTTGATTGTGTGAATCCAGATTATCAAGTACATGAGCGATAATCAACTTCACAAAACGCATCGCATTGTCTAGCATCCAATCCAAGGCCACCAATAAATGCTCATGAATAAGCATTCAAGTAAACATCAGCCACTCACCGCCCAAGTCATGAAGCAACTGTATCCCCAATCGTTCTCTTTCGCCGTGTAAACATGATTTGTTTTCCGCACGAAATTGGGTACGCCAGGCTTCTGTGAAATCAACCGTAACTCGGCAGCAGCTTGACACGACCAGGAACTGAAATAAATTACATGCATTTCAATAAATTAATGATCCAACAAAATTCCACTTACTCTGAATAAGATTCAGGGAAGCACTGAAGGAAAAATCCCAAACACTTCTGCGTGCCCTTCTTCGCAACCACATGCTGCCTGGGCATGACCATTATTTTCCTGCAAACGGGAGAGAGAATGAGATAAATTTGCAAAACCACCAAGCAAATTGACTTACCATGGTACATTATTCACAATTTTCGCTGGACCTCGAACCGTGTCGTTCATATTTCGAAAATTGTGGATCATTAATCGTAACGTCCCCTCGGCTTTTGAGCATTCGTCGGCTGCAAACAAAACACGGCTTTTAGTAAATGCATTCTTCAATCAGAGTTCTAAATGCATACCGTCTTGTTTCGGAGATGTTTGAGGCGCTGATATTCGCAGTGCACTGGCGGCCGACAACGTTGGATCGGTTGAATTACAAATCACGGTCGCTGAAATAGAAAAAGCACGCGTGATTAGAAGATAATCCACGCAAATAAATCAGCTTACAATCTAGAGAAGCCGTTGAAGTATTCTTCGAAGAATCGACTTGCACATTGATACCGCCACTGCCACCGCCGGCAACGTCGTCCGTTTGACAAGCCACGCTGATTTTTAATGATCTGACTTTATGCCCGTGTTCGCAACAGAATCGCCCTGCAAATGAAAATATTCATTAATCACGCTTCAATACAAAAAAAAACAAATGGGCCTTACTTTTCGTTCCCAATCCAGACGATTTGACCACATTATGGCAGTCTTGTTTCGATTCCGGACTGCTTTCGCCACCTGAAATGCAAGAGATCATGTATCAATGATGAAAATTTCCAGAAACTGGGCATTTCCTGAATGCATTCAGGTGACCTATATTTTTCACCATCAGAATTGCATAATTTTTGGCAAAACTGGAGACCTCGTTGAGGTCAATATTAGGAAAAATATTCTCGACCCTCATTTACTGTTCAGAAACTCACCTCGGGCGAAATCCTTCAGCTTTTGTTTACTCCCACCGCCGCCACTATTGCCAACAGCCGCCGACGTATCATTTGATGGCTGAGAATTATTCACCATTATTATGGCGGAAATTTTAATCCAACGATTGCAATCGAAATATTCTCAATACAAAACGATGGTATTCCACGGGAAAATGTACGGAATCAGAATAACGGGCCAGGGAAAATATACAATGTCCAAATTTTATGCCGAATTTTATATCTTTACTTTGAAGAAAGGCGGTGAATGAGAAATATTTTTCAACTTTTTTCCCTTCGGTCCCAATATTCTCGATTTTACAACGTTCGAGCACACGAATTCCTCCGAGGAAAATGATCATCCGTGTCTCGAGACGATGCGAAATTCCTATATCATCCTTGCGCACATGGATCAGTTTCAGATTGAGTGTAAAATCAACAGGGCGTTTGATGAATTTTCTGCGGCTCGATCTTTTTCTCAAATGATTATGAAGCAATTTCTTCTCAATCGCAAGCTAATTTTGCGTTATGCAATTTCGGTACGCAATTAAAAAATTTCGTCAACCTGAAACATGCACTTTCGGCGGAATGTGCCGGTAAAAATCGATAAAAACCGGATCGCGTTTTGCCAAAAGCTGGAAAATTTTGCAAAACGAGACAAAGTGCAAACTTGTTTTCCATTATATCTCCGTTATCGTTGAAAATCTGGAAAGAATTCGCGTTCAACGCGTATGCATTGTTATTTGTTTCTCTCAATCCAGCGTTTATTTTACGCTACGTACATTTTATTCTGGAAAACCCGTTTTATTTTCTAACGGCTCCAGGGGCAGGCCCTATTCGGATTGATAAAATTCCACGACCCCCCCCCCCAAAGAAAGAATTCGTCCGTTTACTCGAAGATTCATATCTTATATTTATTCGGACCGGTTTTACGGTTCCGTCGCCATTGAATCATTCAATATCAACCAACTGCACCTGTTGGAAAAATTCTTTTATCACCATTTCGTCCTTATTATTAGAAATTGAACTTACGCCGTGCGGTGCTGTGTAGAAAAACTTTCATCCAATTCTCTATTACGTGTATTCACTACGTGCTTTTCCGAATATTTCTACGTTACGTCGCCCTAGTAAGTATGATTTTTCATATTTCCGAAAAGCAACCAATGCTTTTTTAGTTTTGAAAAAGCAGCCAATGCATTCGTTCTCAAATCTCTTTTTCAGTATATGTAAAAATGGCCGGCGTCATGGTAGATATTTCGTCTTCCGCTATCGGTTCACCAATCGGGACCAAAAAATTGTCGACCAGCGATAATTTGGAAGAATGGAAACGCGAATTGAAAATGCCACCCAAAGATCGTCGTATCAAGACTGCTGTAAGTTAAATTCTCCATATTTTTTGCCATTTCTGCGGTGCCGTTTTATGCGATTTTTTGGCACCCTTATGATGCCATATTGAATATCGCCCTCTGTTTTCAGGACGTGACGAATACCAAAGGCAATGAATTCGAAGATTTCTGCCTGAAACGCGAATTGCTGATGGGCGTCTTCGAGAAAGGTTGGGAGAAACCGAGTCCGATTCAAGAGGCGAGCATTCCCATCGCGTTGACTGGTCAAGATATTTTGGCTCGAGCGAAGAACGGCACGGGCAAAACGGGCGCGTATACGATTCCGTTGTTGGAACGCGTCGATCCATCGTTGAAGCAAATTCAGGGTAAGTCTCGTTTTTGTTGATTTTATTCTTGAGCTGAATCGCATCTCATCGGCTCGAGATTGATGATTAGTTTGCACAGACCTGTGCTGACTCGCATGAGGACGCAGCAGATGCCTGTATGAGATCTCTGCTGATGCAAGATATGCTCTTTCATCATTTCCCATCAAGAACTGGCAGTTCTAATCGATGTCCATATTTTTAGGAATGGTCGTCGTACCGACTCGCGAATTGGCGTTGCAAACGAGTCAAATTTGCGTCGAATTATCAAAGCATTTGAATCTGAAGGTCATGGTGACGACAGGCGGAACCGATCTCAGAGACGACATCTTGCGTTTATCGGGCACCGTGCATTTGGTGATCACAACGCCGGGGCGTATTCTCGATCTCATGGACAAGAATGTCGCCGACGTTTCCCAATGCAAAATGCTGGTTTTGGACGAGGTACGAGTATTTTTCTTCCTCAATGCGCACGACTAATGGTCCTGTTTTCAGGCGGACAAATTATTGTCGCAAGATTTCAAAGGAATGCTGGATCGTGTCATCGCCATGTTGCCGAAGGACAGGCAGATCATGTTATTCTCGGCTACGTTCCCGCAAGCGGTGGAACATTTCATGGTAAGCTGTCCTTTGTGCTGACCTCGAAAGCCATGGTTAATCTTGTGTTTGCTTTCAGAAGAAACATCTGCACAAGCCGTACGAAATCAATTTGATGGAAGAATTGACGTTGTTGGGCGTCACTCAATACTACGCGTTCGTCCAAGAGAAGCAAAAGGTTCATTGCCTGAACACGTTGTTTCGCAAGGTAAGTCGTCTTTCGATTATTTGCATATTCTCAATCGCTGATCAGTGATTAAAATGACTGATGTCATCTTCTGAATAATATCTGATGACATTATAAGGCAGACTATGAGAATTCATGGTCGTGAGCTAATAGTCATGAAACTGGCGTATTGATCTAAATCTGGGTCATTTCATTTTAGCTCCAAATCAATCAGTCGATCATATTCTGCAATTCGACGCAACGCGTGGAGCTGTTGGCCAAGAAGATCACGGAATTGGGCTATTCGTGCTACTACATCCATTCTCGAATGGCTCAAGCGCATCGTAATCGCGTATTCCACGATTTCCGTCAAGGCCATTGCAGAAATTTGGTATGCTCCGGTAAGTGTGATTGGTTCGGAGAGATGTGCAGATTCTAAATCCTCTCTCTTACAGATTTGCTGACTCGCGGTATCGACATCCAAGCCGTGAACGTGGTGATCAATTTCGATTTCCCACGCAACGCCGAAACGTATTTGCACAGAATCGGTCGATCGGGACGTTTCGGCCATTTGGGTATCGCCATCAATTTGATCACGTACGAAGATCGTTATTCGTTGCATCGTATCGAGCAAGAATTGCAAACGGAAATCAAGCCAATTCCAAAGGTAAGCCTACAGAGCGTTCATTTGTCTTATCATCGATTAATTCGCTGATTCTTGCAGGCTATCGATCCGAAATTGTACGTGGCCGAATATCATATGGAGCCGGAGATCGAGGACGAATCGGCGGCCACGGGCAATGCGGAGAATGGATCGAACAGTGAGTGAAGAAAGAAGACAGGAGAAAAAAAGGAAAGGCGAAGGTGGTGAGATTGAGTAGTTGGAGAATATCGAGGTTGCTTTTTGGTTGGAATTCATGTCAGAATATGCTGACACTGCAGGCTTTTTTTTCTGAGAATTAGATATCATCAAAATTTAGTAGACTCTATTTCATGTTAGGAATACCGTCCTTTTTTCCTGTTAAGATTCAAAATGCCATTTTCATAATGAATTAGTAGACGTAAATTTGGGTCTCATTATTGAAATAATAAATTGAAATATTGCATGCGATTCCATACGACGATCGAAAGCAACGACGCGATCGATATTCGAAATCACGTCGCCGCGAAATCATTGAACTGGATCAATTTCTCTTTTAAATGAACGTAATATCCCTTTCTGATCGGGTCCACTTGGATCAATTCATCGCAAAGCTGAAACGAGGTCAATGTCAGGACATTAAAAGAAGCCTAAAATGCGCTTACTTTCACGCCTTCAGCAACGTGACTCTTGGCGTCCGGATTACCGCGTATTTTCTCCGATTCGTCCATTAAGCAATCGACCATGAATACCAACAAATACGGCGCTTTGCATCCACCGTCGTCCAATAATTCCTTGCAGAACGTCCAAACGCCCGGATACGAAAACGCGTCCGTTTGTTCCAGTATTCTGAAAATGCCAACTTCTGTATTTACGGATCAAGGATCCAAACGAATCTTACCCTGATAAATAATTCCATGCGCTCTCGTTGTGCGGAGCTTTTCGGATCAATTCCATGCATAGCCTGAAAACGAGAATTTACAACTGATTTCGTCAAGACAGCACGAAAGCTTACCTAGCTTCGCGATCCAATACTTCCGGAGTGTATCCGCTCGTCGATGATATGACGAAATATCGATAATTCCAAGCCGAATTGTTGCGCAAATCATCAGCGATGGCCTTATTGGCGAAATCCAATTCCACCGCCCACGTGTCGAATTCTTTCACTACCCATTGCCTGAAATGAAATGGCTGCATTTTGATCAAAATCTAAATATCCATAACATACCTGTGCTGCCAAGCGTGATAATTCTTCGCATCATCCCGTAGCATATGCGAAGTAAAATCCAATTCTCTCGATGCATCGCGCATCATTTCCACGATCATTCGACGGTGATGCCTGAAATGATATCGATTTTAGAGATCGGAATCAAGCTAAAATGGGCGTCTTACCATAATTGATAATTCTTCGGATTCTCTTCGATCATTTCGCTGACGAACCGTAGTTCTTCGTGTAGATCCTTATTCAACGCTTGCAAAACCGCTCGTCGATATTGCCTGAAATCCGAGATTTATCATCTCGTGACTAGAAATAATTGCACAAAACTCACCAAAGCGTGTAATTAGCCGGATTCAACCATGCCGCTTCTTGAGTCAATTCCAATACGCGCTCGCTTTTCTCTTGTAAATGTAGAATGGCACGGAAATAAGCGAATAATTCCCGAACTGAAAAATGAGATTTTTTAAAATCACGGAAATATTTGATTTTTATGCACTTACATCGATCTGAATAAGCGATATTCACCACAGCCGTTTCAGCGTCGTTCAAATAAATGGGCGTTACGTCTTTCCATTCTGGTCGATTGGAGAATGAACCGAAATCGCCTGAACTTTCGTCCGTTGGTGAATTGGACATTTTCTGGGGAAAAAGATTGCAGAAAATTATTTCTGCACAAAATTGCTTGAATAATCTCCGCTTACCCGAAAATCGTCGGTTCCAATATTCACGAAAATTCAAAATATAATACGCAGTTGATGGCAAAATCGACTTTTCTAATCACTGATTTGATTTTTTCCCGATTTGCAAATTTTCCAGAAATTATTGAAATGCGCTCAGTAGCAGACAATAATTTTTGTAGTGTTGTGACCGCCTATATCAATGCAATCCGATTTCCTGTTTTTAGCAGACATCGTAGAATTCTACAAATTCTAAAATTTTAGAAAACCGGATCAAAATCATCGATTAGTAGTAATCGCAATTGTCGAGTAAATGTTCATTTGATCATCTCAGTTATAATCGTTACTATCGGGACAGTATCTGTGTAATTTACGAATGGGAAGACCGGGTAAAACACGTTTTTCATCATTTTCTTTAGAATTCTTGAAAAATGCCGAATTTTTAGGATTTTCTCCTCGCGGTGATCGTGG
>JAQIWJ010001210.1:0-12573 GCA_034695185.1 Discolaimus major
AAGGATCGGAGTGCACTGGGAGAGCACGTGGAATACGCAACTAATTCGGGAATGTGAAAAGTGCAGAAATGGAATGGGATGGAACGAAGATCAAGAGTGAAGAAAACTTGGTTTTCGTTTTTCCAGTTTTGGGGCTTGTTGCTGCCAGTAACAGGATTGTCACTTCCTGGGCACGTCTCGCACAGCTTATTGCAATTTGGCGCGGCTTTTTGAAATCGATGTAGGAGAAATAGCTTTACAGTAATCCAAGATGCAACGATGATAAAAGTGACCAATTGCGTAAGATAATCATGGATTTTTTTATCAAATAAGCAAAGCAGAATGATTTCTTGATACAATGCACAGCATAACAGTTACGTATCACAAGAAGAACATACTATGATGATTTGAGTCAGGAAAAGGAACTTGAGCAAAATGTCGAATCAGAATAAGGCAAGCAAAGCACCTGAATCATTCATGAATTGAATGCTCATGCATTCTATCGCCGAAAGTCCTTTGATGACATCGTCGTCTCTCGATCATCCATATTCACCATAATCCGATTTCAGCCAAATCCCATAAGGCGAATTCTTTGACGCAATAACATCGGTAACGTTTTTTGCCGCCAGTACACGGATTCTTGCTTCCACATTCGCTGCACGTGTCGCAATTGATCTCGTCCGGATAATCCACAAAATACTCACGATAATGCTCGTCGCATACAACGTCATCGCAATCGATGCATTGACGCTGATTGGTCCAATCTGGATTTTGATCATTTCTCAACGATCCATCATCTGCCGCCATGCAATAGCCGCAGTCGATCATGGAACCGTAGATTCGCTTGAACTTATGATAGAAATTCGATGATGGTAATGATCTCGCCAGTGCTGAACGAACATTGGGCGGAAATTCATTGATATACGGTTTCAATTTTTATTTTTCCAAACGTCGCACGTGGGCGAATGTACCTGAAACAGGAATGCATAGTTAGTACAAAGTAATTATGCTCACAAACAAGCTTCTTACCTCGAATCAGCTTCTTGATCTTGAACTGAACGCCAATGATGAACAAGTCCAAAATATCCTCGTCTTTGGTGACGGATTTCAGTTTGCCAACCAAAAATTTCTTGCACGCCTTCCTCACAGCGCGCATTTCGTATTCATCGGCGAATTTCAATAATGTACAGACATTCTCGTTGTCCACTTCCATTGGTCTCGGATTAGCGTGGATCAGAAATTGGAGAAACTGCAAAAACACCACGAACTCATCGGCTTTCTTATCCGGCAACGGAATAATCTCTTTGGTTGAATCTTCGAACTGTCCGCAGAACATATTGTGAAATACCGGACTGGCCGTGGCTAATACCGGTTTGGAGATCCAGAATATTTGGTCTTCAACCGCTAATCCCAACGTCGTGATATATCGTTTTCTTTGAAATATCATTCACATCGAATACGGGCGACATCTTTTCTCCAATAATACACACGTTGATGATGATTGCCGTACACGGGCATTAATTGGGAAAATCGAGATCACTTGAATTTTATGCAGGGAAATCCGAAATCAGATAAATTTTCACAAATTTGGAGAATTTTGGGACCATGGTTACACTAAGGAATATCTGGTTCGGATTCCAAACGAATTCGCCCCCAACCGTGCACTTGAAGAACCGGTTTTTCGTCCTTATGCATAAGGCAAGCCCCCTACTCCTAGGCAGGCGATCGTTTCGGTTTGGTTTCTACCGATAAATTAATGATAGGATTTGCATGAAAGTCACATTTTCGGAATCAGCAGAAGCTGATCTATCTATCAAGCTAAAATTTGTATTGAAATTGCGCAAGTTCAGATTATTTTAAATTTGGCGCTCGAAGATCCGCAGGTTTGTCTAGCTGCTTATGGCATCTGAGGCAATGAAACCGCTATGAGCAGACTAAGAACAGGTTTGATATGGGAATTCGAGCGACAAATTTAAAATAATCTGAAATTGCGCAATTTCTATGCAAATTTTAGCTTGATAGATAGATCAGCTTCTGCTGATTCCGAAAATGTGACTTTCATGCAAATCCGATCATTAATTTATCGGGAGAAACCAAACCGAAACGATCGCCTGCCTAGGAGTAGGGGGCTTGCCTTATGCATAAGGACGAAAAACCGGTTCTTCAAGTGCACGGTTGGGGGCGAATTCGTTTGGAATCCGAACCAGATATTCCTTAAGCCGGGTTTATACTCCATAAGGATTAGGAAAAAGTGTTGCTTGTGTAGCAAGCATCATATAGGAAATGCGTGTTCTTATTGCAATTTGGAATGGTCTTTTCCTATTCCTAATGGAGTATAAACCCGGCTTTAGTGTAACCATATTTGGGACAAAGAGATATAGCCGCCTCTTAGCAGACTAAACGCGTTTTGGCTGCCGATTTCAATTTGGCGCAATAGTTTGAATTTGAGGCAGGAGGAATAACGTTACAGTATCCCGGCATAAAACCATAAATTGGAAATGCCATTTTTACATGAAAAAGCCATGTAATTGCATGGAAAATGATCGAACTATTAGAATGTGATGATAATTGAGAACATTTCTATAATTCGCGAAAATACAATCGTGCTCTGCCTGCACAAATCCTTGCAAGGCCATTCATGGCATGTTTCCAAGAAATCATTTACATTTGAATTTTATGCATTTTGAAAGCGTAAAATACATGTTTATGCTTCGATTTTATTCCAAATTGACCCGCACGAAAATTGGCTTTGACTTGCTTCAGTGAAATTTAATGAAAAGCGGCATCATCAAAGCACGAAATCCCAGGTTACTGTCACAAACATCATCATTGCCGAATGTGGATATGAATGGAGTTTTGATTGACTTCAACTGACGTCACATATTTTCCACGAATATCGGTACAATTTTGCCTTCTATAGCTGCCAATTTATGGTAATAAAATGGAGCAGTTTTATGAACAAGAATTCTTCGCATAGAAACAGGTTACTGTATGCGATAGAAATGGAATTTCATTTCGTTCGCCAATATGGCAAGGAATACACGCATATTGCTTTGGTGGAATGCATTTTTTTGAATGCATAAAAAGTGACGAGAATTTTGTACACTTCACATCTACTCCATACATCAAAGTTAGGAAACACCGTTTTTCTCAAGCCAATTTGGCATGCCACGAGTGCCAATGTTTTGAGGAGGCATGCATTCTTCTGCAAAACTTGTTCGACGAAGTTTGGGCGTGCATTTTTAAAATTACGTTGAACTTTTCGGACCATAACAAACAATACAATACATTCTTAAACACGAGTCTAAAAACTTCTTTTCGCCTTTTGTGCGTGTTCATTTAAAAACGGACGCAATTCCGGCTCATGCGAGAGAATGTAAGCCGAAAAAAGAATTTGGCACGCCTTTTGGGCGATTATCGCGTCTCCTCCTTTCGTTGATTACGAAAATTAGAGGGAAAGTTCATTTTCGAATGCCTCATATTTTTCTAAATCGAACCGAGACCGAGGCCTTCTCTTCTCTCGTTTATCCAAACGACCTTTGTCCTTTCCGTCTGACAGGCATTCTAGGCCCAGAGTTGGCACGAGATAGGAAAAAGGAAAGCTAATTTCAGAGGAAACATTGCTAATGGAAAAGCTGGCTACGATCCAAAGTCCAAATGCCCCCCCCCCCCCATTCTCGTTATCGAACACAGACCTCATTCGCAATCATCGCATGATCTGTGGCCAATCATGTTCGCAGCACGTGAACGTCACATGCAATGTCGAGACAGACAAATTTTCAAATCGATTCAACAATGTCTAGTCCCTTTTTCTAAAAACACGAAGCCTACAAGCAGCTGCATCAATGCCACTCGTGGTCGTTGGCTCTGAGCCAAGAACGTGGATCCAAGGGGGGGGGAAGGCTCCCCCACCGAGAATACTTCCTCGTTCCGTCTTTTGCCCTGGGCCCTCAGCAATTGTTGTGCCAGCCGAGCGGTGAACGGAAGTTTTTGCCGCGAATAAACTTTCCCCATGTTGACTGCCTACCAAAAGGGTCAGCCGAGAATCGCAGTACGAAGTACACCGAAAAGATTTTTCCACGCAATGGGGCGTTAATGGGCAAAAATAGCAGAAAGGAATTGACAGATTTATGACCATAGGAATGCCTAAAGCAGCTGCTTCCTTTTTACAAATTTTTCTCAGTGATATATTGTTCAATATCACGTGAAGGGAGGGAGGATACCGTTCTTTTCGGTTCCTCTTCTATTCAAATTGATAACCACCCCTTGTCTTTGGCGTCTGGTGGCGTTTTTAGGCGGCCCGGGCGAAAAGGGAAAGCGAAAGTGAACGCAGAAGTTGTAATCATACCTAAAAGCACAGCACGCGGGGCAGGAAATTCGGAATGAACTAGCCTCAAAATGCGTACGCTTTCGAAAATGGGAGTATATTTTCGTACACAGGAATGCGGATTGACTACTGCCTCTCTCCCTTTTCATCACTGGGTCCCCTGGCTGGGATCTTTTCGAAATAATATTTTACGCTCGTTTGTGATTTATCACTAACCGAATAAACGGCATACCTCGGCTTCAAAATTATGGCCACCCGGAGGGTAGAAAATGCGTAGGCGACATAGCAATGGTTTAGAGAGAATAGCCGAAAAAGTTTCTATGCTGAATGAGAAGCAATACACAGAATCATTCATTATGCGGTCAAAAGATTTCAGCTCCTCAATGCATAGTTTATTCTCAATGAAAATTCCGTATCGGTCCCTTGCCTTGGCCCCCTTTTAGCACAGACTCCCCCTTCCCCTTGCTCGCCACGCCAGTATTCGAAGTGTACACAGTAGCAGTTTCGATTCAGAAAAATGTACACAGAACACCCCCTTTCTCCATTCTCGTGTTGGCTCGGAGCCAAGGGTAATTGCGAATTCATGACTGCCTCGTGAGAGGGCCCGAGTGGATGCCGCGTCATTCCCCGTCGTCTCGTTTTCTGGCACCGATCCAAGAAGACATCGAAAACGACAGCCGTCAATGCGTCGAGAAAGCTTAGAATGTCTCAAGCTGAACGGAGAAACGAGGTTTTTTTCATTTAGCACAGCCTATAGCTAGCCAATAAATACAGAAAACTAGCATCCATAAAAATCCAAAAATACAATTCTCCCCAACATACATACAATAGAGCAGTAGTTGGCGCATATCAATGTACAGATAAGCGGTTACAGTAATCCCTAAATTTCTCTCTCCCCGTTCTTGAGTATGAAAGCTACATTAGAGAATCAAAAACAATCTTATCACTTACAAAAAAGCCATGAATAAAAGTGACCCGAAAACTAGGCGTACAAAAATGCATTCCGCTTATCCCCACCATGAATATTTAACGCCAATTTTGGCAAAAAAAACTCACGAATATGAACAAATATAAATCCCCATGCGTATACTGGTATTCTCACGAGAATGCGGTAAGGCTCCGGAAAAAAATGTGAAAAAACTTGAATGCTCCTCGGATGAGTATGGTACAATAGAAACTGTGGATCAACAAAAAACATAGCCCGTTTTTGTGCCAATATCGAATGGCCATGAAGAAAGCGTATTTGGGAAATAAAACAAAAACAATAGCCTTGTGGCCTTTCCAAGAAAAAAGTGTAAATTTTCCAGTCAATGCCACGCCGTAACAGCCATCGGTGCATTCTCCGCCGCCGGTACGGCTTGTTCAATGCCCGATTCGCAATCGGCACTGATCATGCTATCTTGAAAAGCCACGTGACGTTGAGGATTCGCATTCGATGCGGACGACGTGGACGCTCCACCGCCGAATCCCAATCGTCTCAATAGTTTACGGAAAGGATTCACGGATTCATTGTCACTGTTATTATTATGATCACCTTGGGAGGATTTTCGTTTCCGTTGATCATCCACGGAGGAATCATTCTGACTACAACTGGCAGCGTCCATGGATGAGCGTTGTTGCATTTGAGCTTGTTGCTGTTGCTTTCTGGCCAATTCTTGTTTTTGTAATTGCTGTTGAATACATAATTCGCGTCGTTTTTGGATGTACAATTGCGACGTGGACATGGCCGTTCGATGCGCGCCTTGATCGGTCATCATGGTCGGCCCCACTTCCAGGCTACTTCGAGCACTGATCTGAGATTGATTCGAGGTGCTACGATTCCGTGGTTGCAATAAGACAACTTGATGATGAACACCGCCTCCGGTCACTCCGCCCACGATGATTCCAGTACGAATAGAATTACCATTTCCAGTCGTATGATTACGGGTTCCGGGCGGCGAAGATGCCATGCTGGAATTCGAATCGGGCGGCGATCCGCTGATTTGAGTATAATACAATGTATTATGCTTGGTCAATCTGGGATTTTGTTGATTATTGGAGGCACCTGATGAGCCTTGGCTACTCACTGGCATACCCGGATACAAACGATAACCGTCCTTGATAATAGGGACAGTAATGGCAGCGCACATAGTCATATGTGAGACTGTAAATTCTTCTTTGCGGGGGATGGTAAAATTCTTCCACCACTGGTTAGCTTCGGTTTCCAAACAAAAACAATCGTATGAAACAGTTCCTTCCGATGACCGAATAATCAGAAAATTTCCAATGGATTTCGCAAGTTTTGTTGCGCAAGGAAATCCCCTCGATCCGTCGTCTGCTGATGAAGAAGCACTTCCGACGGCAGGCGGTTGGTTGTGGGGTGGGGACGGATAAAATGGGAGAAAAGTTGCAAACACGTTCCTTTTTCTCTACTCTCACGTGCACGTGATGAACGTCAGCTTTTATTCGCTAGTCATCCGAGAGACGGACGGGGGCAACGTTCAATTTTCTCTGGCACGCTGCCAAAACGAATATACAAGAATTCCGCCTCCACGGTTTTTCTTCCGCGATGAAAAAGCGAGGGCTCTCCTCTGATGCGTGGGAAATAACAATTCCTTCCACTGGAATTTTCAATCAGTTCAAAAAATATTTCAATACAAATAATTATACAATACGCCGCTTTTTATGAGCGAATTTCTTGATTCGTTGCCAACGAACGAATGTATCCCCCTTGGTTTTATGTCAGGGAATTTGCTGGTATCCAATCGAAATTTGAATGGGGTATCCCTTCCCTCAAGTTCAGGTTTAAGGATTAGGCGATAAAATGAGAAGCTACCGCCGTTTTGACTGAACGAATAGCGTTAACATTGAGGCCAGAGCAAGTTCTTTTCTTAGGCCCAGTATTCTATAATTCGCACTTCGGACCCCAGCAGAAGAAAGTGATGCCAACGGCAGGGATGGCAGAAACACAGCGGAACAGTAGTCGGTCGGAGTTGGGAAAAGATAGGCTTTGGAACAGGAAGGGCCTATCTATACGTATTGAGAAGTATAGACCGATTTTTCAGTCTCGACTAGACGACACGCGCTAAAATGTCGAGCAAATGCGAAACGAACCTATTCGCATCGGGCTGCGATGTGGTGGGTAACGTTTTGGATTCGAGCCAACTCAAACCGACTTGCCATTCGAGACCCCTTTTTATTGATCCGAGGCTGGCATCAGCAACGACATCTGGCGGATCGAAAGCGTTCCTGTACTCATGTCATTCAGACAGAATCAAATTTCATTCAAAATTTATCTCCTGAGAATTCGAGTCAATGTTCATCATGCAATTGCGCTCAAATTCAAAATCAGTGTCTTCTAATCGGCGTACTGTAACCTGTATGCTGAAGCAAATTTTTGTGCGTACATGCGATGGCTAGCATTGACGCTGTTTTTCCAGCAATGCACCGATCATAGTGTAATTTCAATCATGCTCGTATTCACTCGAATTCTATTGACACCCGTGTGAACAATATCCATTTCCCAATCATGTGATAATCATAGGCTTATTATTGTTCTTCACGTTTTTCTATATTTTCGAGGGGAAAACAAGTACGAATGATAAATGCCGTCTCCTCGTCCGGGACGACGTCCTAAAGAAGCCCCTTATCAGCAGATGCAATGACGCAAATTAGTGGGCGTTCCATTTGCCTTACATCGGGGGAAGCCTTGGAATAGGGTTTTTCTATCAGCACATATTAGCACAAGCTTATTTCCAACTATTGGGAATTTTCGAAAATCGTACCAGGCACAAAAGCAGAAGTGACATTTGGTGGCAGTTTAGCATATATTTCGAAAAACATACGCTTTACTATGCCCATGAGTAATTGGACACTTTCAGCATGCGACCGTAGCGAGAGTAAAACTTTCTGTTGATTATGGATAAAATTCCCTTACCTGATTTATGGTATCGGATTGAATTACATTAGGAAAAGTATGAGCATGCATAAAACGTGGCTATGATCTGGGATAGGATATCAGGATTCAAATCAGCTTGCATGTGGCAATATCAACGCGTCATAAAATTGCAAGATGACTATAATCGGGTCAATCTTCTAGTATCCAATTCCATCACTTCTGCTGGTGATGTATTATGATCATTTGTATCTGCGTTCTCGAATCCACCATAATCGCTATGATCATTTCTGTGCAATCGTTTGAGTGCCCTACAAATGAACGACTGCATTTCTACAGTAATCCCAAAACAATGTGAAATTTACTGCCTCTCAGCAGCATTATCAGTTCGTCCTCGGCTGAACCAAGGTCCCATCAAGGAGAATTGTATTTCTTCGATATCTTTATTCTTCGTTTCCGGCAAGACTAAGTAAAACCATACGAGACCGACGAACGTGATACCGGAATACAAGAAATACACTCCTTGCCTTGTGATGGCTCGTGCCAATGTCAAGAACGTCAATGCGACTAGAATATTGCAAACCCAATTGCTAGCCGTGGATAATGACGTGCCTGTACTTCTGACCCAATTGGGGTAAAGTTCACTGAAAAGTTTGCATTACAATTTCGTGTTTGGTACCAATCAGAGAGTGATTACGCATTTATTGTCCATGGCATTGGTGCGAATCCTGAAATGCAAAGATTTATGAAAATTAACTTGAGGGCAATGGTATGCTCGCAAGTCTTTGCAAATTTTTTGTGCTTGTTCCAAAAAACATTATCAGCAATCCAATTACCAATGGTACGCTTGAAAGATTTTCAATTTCCTGATTTGCCAAAAACATGCCATACGTATGAATGCATTTACCTATAGAAAATGAGACCAAATACAGGACCATGCCCAAAATGGGTAGCCACGATAACGAGGTCGGGCAATATCCGTAATTCCAAATGGCATTCGTATCCAGGAAAGGTACATTGGTCGGATTATCCGTATCATTGAATACACGACTACAACGTCCATATCGAGCCCAACTTCGACCATCGGCATGAGAACCGGTATAATTCGATACCGACACGCATGAACCACTGTCATCCGGTCGGTCACGTTCGTAGCAAAATCCACAATCAGCTGAGTACGAACATCTGTCACAGCTAAACACAGGGCAAATCAGTAATACTGATAATGTGCATATATTTCGTACCTGCGAGAATTGCAGCTATCAACAAAGGTATTGTTCTCCGGAAATGGGGTTAATGGGGAATTTTGTGCTATCAGAATAAAGGCCACGCCAAGAATGATCAGGCAGATGAAGACTCCTGAAAATTTCTGGCGTAATAAGCACGATCCGCTGGGATCTCAAATGGCCAGTGTGACACCAAAATTCAAAAAATTTCAGTACTTGATGTTTGAAAACGCATGGGACATACTGTAACCGCTAAATGTGTGGCCTCAAGGTCGTGACATGAGACATTGCCCATGGATTACTGTAACCGCAAATCAGCATACCAAGAACACTCCACAACGTCAATGGCCTTCTTCCGATTTTCTCAACCAAGTAAATGCCGATAAATGTGCATACAAAATTTACACCAGACGTTACGCATGCTAGCCAGATGGCTAATGTTGGATCATTGATCCCAGACATCATCATAATCGATGCACTGTAGTACCTGAAAATTGCGGAATTCTTGACTCTGTGCTGATGCGGTTTTGATCATGAACTTGCATGATTGTATTTATTCCGCAGAGTTGTTGAAAAAATTGCAAACTACATCCGATGACCAATGCTTTCAATAAATGAGGAATGCGAATGATTGTTAGCAATGGGAAGCTGTTTCCTGAGAACAGATATTATTGCTTGCATGCAGCTCTCCAATGGCTGTGTTTTTTTCGAAAATTCACCTGCTCCGATTTGATCCCTTTCACGTTTCGCTTCATCTTCTGCCTCTTTTATCAACCTCATTTCGAAAACAGCATTCTTCTTAGCGGCATCATCACTGCCATAAATTCGATTCATAACCGCGAACGCTTGTTCTTCTCGGCCATGAGTGGCCAGCCAACGTGGACTTTCGGGCATGAAGCAAAATCCCACGAATTGGATGAAAGCTGGTACAGCCGCCAATCCGAGCATGAGTCTGTAAAACGCATTTGTCAAAATGCATTTGACAAATACAGCATTGCAGACCTCCAACTAAGGCTTTGATCTTGGATATAACTCAAACCAGCTGACACGAGTGCAGCAAACCAGAATCCAAAACTAATCAATAATTGCCACATGGTCAATAATCGTCCACGATTATGGACCGGTGCGCATTCAGCAATATAAGCTGGTACTGTACACGAACAGACACCTGTAAATTTAACATTTCTTGATACAGAAGGTTCATTGAGATCATCAGAAAATTAATAATTTACCAATAGCAATCCCCAATACGATTCTGCCAACTAGTAAAACGACTTTGCTTTGCGAAACTGCGCAAATCACTGCACCAACAATGAACAATAATGAAGATCCCAGAATGACGTATTTTCGTCCAAATTTTGAATTCAAAAGTCCACCTGCTAATGAAGATACTGCTGCACCAGCATTGGTCATACTGACCAATAACTGAAAATGCATTTTTCATTATTCCGATAGCCAATGGCTCAGCAGACTCGCCTCTTGCCACAAATCATCCAATTTCAAATCAGTCCTCATAATGATCATTGCTCCAGAAACGATGCCGAGATCGTACCCAAACAGGAAACCACCCATGACTGCCATAAATGTCAACATGATTAAAAGCCATGTTATCCTTGTTGGTGGTGGTAAATCGGATGAAGGCGTATGGATTTTATCCGGCTAAAATCACATATTTCAAGACATGGATCTGGGCTTTGATTGGTATTCATACCACAATGCCAATTGCCATGCCAATTTTCTGATCACTAATCAAAGCAAAAATGAGATCGATAATTCGAATTCCACGTTACACAGTTACTGGTGCTTTTGAAAACACGACAATTTGCGTAGCTATTTGAGAGAAGTATGCATTCGAAAGCGGCTGAAAACCGGCTTTACATAGCCATAAATTTACCTGGTATCTCTATATTAGGGCACGGATACGCATCTGTTCAAATAAGCACATTCTATGTATTTGAGGCGAGATTATCAAAAATTCTAATGATGTGGGAAGCATTTTTAGCTAAAATAGCTTGTGATAATGTCCTGGTGACATTTTCACTGTAGTCAGGATGCACGTGAATGCATTTTTAGTTATGGCTTTTTCTTCGGACTGTGACTAGAAGTTAGTGATACGATATCGTCTTCAATGCACAGCATACGGATATCCATTTTCAGATCACCTAGGATGTACTGTATACGCTACATCTCAGTGGTCCAGTTGAACCAAGTATAACGTGACTAATCCTATTATTGCGAGCCGGCCATTTGCTGTGATCCCACTCTATTGTTCTCAATGTACATGGCCTCGGCTCGGCTCAACCAATGGAGGCATCTGGGCACCACATGCGATCAATGCACCCCTTCCCGAAAATGACAAGATCCTTGTTGACAAGCCAAGCCAAGCGATCACTGGATTCGTATGAGAATATTCCTCAGAATTTTGTCAGAATATGAAAACTGCACAAAATGAACTCTAAGTCTTTTTGGATCTCGTCAAAATATGATTAGATCATAAATAGAGTGTCGACCGAGTGACCAAATAATGCATGATAGCCAATATTATTTCTTCGGTATTATACAGTTGGTTTTTTGCATGCGGATATATCGCAACACTGGCGTTGATAATACACTAATACTCATGGTCAACGAAGCAAGAAGTATTTGCAATGCTTTTGGACTGATAAATGATTACAATCCACATCATATAGAATTCATCAACCCAAATGACCACTGTACCATTTCTGTTTCTCAGGGTATTGGAGGAGGGCAATATGAATAATTTGAGACCTTGATAGTGAGCGATGACACTCGCAAAGTCGTATTGCTCAACCACTCCCAATGCGATCTTTCGGTGACCCAAGCATGTAAATTAGTACGCCACTGCCAGTCCTTCCTATAAACCGACCGGCTGTGAATGCCGAAAAGTGCCCACTGCTTGTCAGGTCTTGCTCCAATAGCCTTACACATAACCGGACAACCAGAATCACCCTGAAAATTCGGTCTTTACCATGAAAGCGCCCAAAAACTACTCACTCTGCTGGCATAGCTCTCATTTCGTAAAATAGGCATCGAACAGAAATTATCCTCGTAAATATATTGGTTAAGAATCACTGCCTTTTAGGGGCAGGCAAAGTTGAATGTTGACCTCTCGCAGATCCGGCTGAAAACTGTTGCGTTTGTAGACC
>JAQIWJ010001211.1:0-12571 GCA_034695185.1 Discolaimus major
GAATCAGTTTTGGCCTTTGGTTCGATTTTCACTTCCGCACCCATTGTAGCGTGGTAGCAATACCCGAACAAGCACGTGCCATCGTGGCAATTGAATCCGTTGGGCATTTCGACATGGCTTTGATCCGAGCATCTGGCAACGCATCCGTCAGGGATCATTTCGGCCACCGATTTATTATCGCACACATTCTCCCGATACTTTTCAACTTCCGATTCCGAATATTCCTGGCATTTCTTGCATTTGTAGATTTTGATGGGCGTGGATGAACATTCCGGCTTTCGGACACCTTTCGCATTGTCCGCTTCGAGATCGCAATGGCGAAATTGAATACGAATGCCGTATTCCACGTATTCGGTCGAACAGATGCTGATATTGCATTGATTGGCGTAAAACCATTCGATCAATTCTTCACGACTAATTTGGCCATACTTGGGGGAGAGAAATGAAGACGCAGCCGCACAGCACTCGACTGGAAATGAGAATGAAAAAGGATTACAATTTGAGGGGTAGCAGAAAATTGGAAACAGCAGCAGAAATAATAAAATCACCGCAATCTTGATTATATGCAAAAATAAATATCACCGTCGTGTTCAGCATGCGTTTTTAGACTAGAAAATACCTTTTCTGTGCATTTTCCCCGCTAATATTGTATCTATGAAAAGGTGTGAAAATATGGATTTATCGATTTCTCATTATGATCAGAATTGAATATAGATACGATCATTCGAAAAAGCATACCGTTTTTATTGGAACCCATACTAATGTCCAAAATTGCGCAATTTTTTCCATTATGAGAGGGTTAGAAAGTTTATTCGCTATAGCGGTTACAGTACGCCATTTCTCTTCTCACTGTGCCTACAGTAAGCCGTCACGATTTTAAATTTTGCGGCTTTTGATTGCCTCTCCTCTCAGCTTGCTATGCGCATTACGGACTGTCTGCTAGAAGCGGACTGCAACCGGAAATTCTAAAAATTCTCGAAATTATAAAAATATAGAAATAATGCGGAAATTCCTCATTTTCATGCTTGATATAGCTTCCTATTTTCATTATATCGCGAGGCGTGACGGGTTTATTAAAATTTAGCTAGATTTAGACGGGGATTTCTGGATAATGCTTCGCAAACGAATGCTGAAATTTTCCATTCCTTTTATTTACACTCACATTTTCCATCCGCGAAAGAATGTTCAGACAAATTCACGCCGTTTCTGGAACCGGCTTCGAGGCTCTACGTGACCTCGTGAATTTCATTTTTCTTATCTACGAATTCTTTCTACCTAGTTTACCTAAAAACCAGCCAAAATTGAACTGGTTTCCCGATTTTACTAAATGATTGCCGCATTTTCAGTCTCGTTTTCGGTCATGGAACATGATTCGGTGCATTCTTATCAATTAATGACGAGGTCGAGCAAACAACCGGTGCATTCTTTCGAGAAGAATTTACGTATTGGACGTCAAGAAACCCGTTTTGGAACCAGTTCGATGGGCGAACTTGATTCCTGGGTCGAGCCGACCCCCATAAAAGTCCTTGTTTCAATGGCCTTGTATCATTTTCCACATTGGAAAGGCTGCTGTGAAGTTGGTACTGGCAAATCGGCTTGTATTCTATCCAATTTCGGTAAAAATGGTAAGTGATGAATTTGCATTTATGAAGGAATTTTCTTAGGCTTCATATTTCTCGTATTTTCAGGTGATCATGAATTCTCAATCGATTCTCGCGATCATTCTGGCTGCATCCGTGGCGGTCAACGCTCAATTCCCGGTCCGAATCGATGTGGGTGGTGTTCGGATTCGACAGGGTCCAAGATCGACGTCTACGTCTACGCTCTCGTTTACCGAAACCTCAATTTCAACTGCCGGTGATATAACGGATGATCAATTCAATGAACCCACAACGGCTGCTCATTTCAATGAATCCACGGCCAACAGCACTGCATTCGTCTCTACACCACCTGCCGAATTCAATGTATCCACGACTGAATTCGTCTTTCACGGTCAGTTCAATAGATCCACCGAAACCTCAATTTCGACTGCCGGTGATATAACGGATGATCAATTCAATGAACCCACAACGGCTACTCATTTCAATGAATCCACGGCCAACAGCACTGCATTCGTCTCTACACCACCTGCCGAATTCAATGTATCCACGACTGAATTCGTCTTTCACGGTCAATTCAATAGATCCACGATCAATGGCACTGAAATATTCCCGACGCCTGCTGACTTCAATCACTCGACGATCAACAGCACCGAATTCGTCACACCAACAATTCAAGTATCCGGTGATATCACGGAGAATTCGTCGATTCCTACTGGTGGCAAATGTAAGTGCTGTTTTTATTGATTTGGCTAATTTGAGCCTACAAACAGGTCATTTATCTTTTAGCATCCCCATTGGATTGCCATGGTCGACAAGACGGCATTTATCGCGATCCCGAGGAAAAGTGCAGTCGAACGTTCTATTATTGCGCTCATCGCGTCGCCTATCGAAATCTGTGCCCGGCCAATTTGTACTACGACAACGAACGTCAACGATGCGATCTGTGGGTCAAAGTGTTCGACTGCAGTGGCCACCATCTAACTACGATCAAGTCCAAATCGACTACGCAAAGTCCAGTCATCTTTCCAAGTAAGTACAGTTTGCTTTCTGGATTGATGTCAGTTTCTGACATTCTCTTTTCTTTCAGCTCATGATTTCGATTGTTCCAAAAGCGACGATGGCAACTACGCGAACCCCAAGAACAATTGCTCCCATTTCTATTACGTCTGCGCCAATTTGGACGCCTTCAAGCAATTCTGCCCGTCCGAGCTGTACTACGACGCGGAATTGGACACTTGCGATTCATGGGTTCACATCTCCGCCTGCTCTGGTTTGACCAGGAAGCCAACATCGGCCACGTCAGCGGGACCATTGAAAAGTAAGCATTTTTTTGAATGTTTGGCACTTGCATCAGCCAGCAAGCCTCCCTCATGGTTCTTGAGGAACTGATGTGTTGATTTTTCAGAACCAGAATTCAATTGCACGTCGAAGCCGGATGGTGCGTACGTGAAGTCGGACCGCAATTGTTCCAACGTCTATTTCCGTTGCCTCGGTGGCACGGCGTTCAAGTTCAATTGCCCCGGTGGTTTATTCTACGACGTCACAGTGGATCGATGCGATGAATTCGACCTGGTCTTCGACTGTTCTGGCATCACTCGCCCAGCCACAAAACCAACGACCAGCCCTGCTTCAAAAGGAACCACGGTGAAACGTAAGTTATTTGCTAGAATAATCGGGGTAGTGTAAATGATGAAGTTTCTATTTTTAGCACCACTCGATTGCGTGCGGTTGGTGGATGGCGATTACGACGATGTTTCGGCCAAGAATCGATGCAGCAATTTCTATTACACGTGCGCGTCGGGATTCGCTATTCGTCGCAAATGCGCTGACAACACCTATTTCGACATCGAGACCGGAAACTGCGATCGATTTTTGATGGTGCCAGCTTGCTCCGGACATCAAAGACCAAATACGACCAGCACCGTGTCGACGACTCGTGTTAGCAGAAAACGTAAGTGAATTTTCATTGTCTTCTTTTTTCCTGAAATCTGAAATGCTTATTTTCAGCATTCTCGTTCGACTGCACGAAACAATTCGATGGCAATTATGCGGACGCCAATTGCACCAGCGCTTTCTGGTCGTGCGTCGGTGGCTTGACGTTCGAACGCAATTGTCCGATTGGTTCGGTGTACGACGAGGAGATGGACAGTTGCGAATTCCCGTCCCACGTTCCGAAATGCGGCGGTCGTCGACCAACAACGCCTATTGCTGGACCATCCACTGAGCCTCCATGTAAGGAATCATTTTTTTATGATCATATTGCTTATTACATTGATCTTGGGTTTTTAGCGACCCATTTCAAATGCGAACAACGCGAGGACGGCAATTACGTCGATCCGGACGTGGAGAATGGATGCAGTACAATCTACTACACCTGCTCAAACGGCATGACCATTCGGGTGCATTGTCCAAGCGGCCTATTCTACGACGCCAAACGCGACACGTGCGATATTCATCCCCTCGTACCAGCGTGCAGTGGCGTCAATGCAACGATCGAACCAATCCAAGGTGGTGCGTTCCCAGGACGCGTTTCGAACCGGTTCATATCAGTCACTCCGATCTCGTCCGCCCATATCAACTCCACGTCGGCTGCCAGCACTACGACGACATTCTTCGACGACAACATCTTCGATGAGAATTCGACCACAGTCACGGACAATGTTGGATCGGTCAATTCCACGTCGGCTGCCAGCACTACGACGACATTCTTCGACGACAACATCTTCGATGAGAATTCGACCACAGTCACGGACAATGTTGGATCGGTCAATTCAACGACAAGAAAGATCGTCAACAGCACCGCCTCGATCAATGGTACCGCAAAAACGATTTCGACGCCCTCAATTGATTTCGTGAACACGACCACGGGCTCGAATATTTCTATCTTCGACCACATTTTCAATACCACGACGACGCCGATCCAGAATTCGACGTTGGAAGGCTTCGATCTGAACGCTACAAACACCCTGGCATCGATCTTGGACGAAGATCTGAACGCTACAACGAGCAACGCATCCACATCGGAAAAAGGCTTGAACGCTACAACGATCCACGCGAATGCTACAACGTCCAAATCGGCCTTAGAAGATCTTTTTAATGTTACAATCCTTGGAGAAAATCTTATCAACTCTACCTTGGCGTTCAATTTCACGTTCGGAATTTCAACCAACGGTTCCGATCTGTTCAACGTCACGGAAATCAGCACGATCGAATTGTTCAATTCGACCATTCTCGAATCGACGGTATCCCATGATAATTCGACCATATCCGAAATCCACGTCAATTCCACTGTGGCCGTATCCGAGCCAACATCGACGGCCGAATCGTTCAGATGAACCGAAACGTTTCGATATAATTATTGATTTTTCCATACTCTACTGGCTCATTCGTTCTCATATTTTGCTAATTTATTTGTAATGGCTTTAATTCTTACGCGATTGAATTCTAAATATAATTGCTGGATTATCATTAGTCCACATGTCAAATCCAAAATCAGTGAAAATTCCAATCACAAATCAACGATCGATCTAATCATTATTCCTCAATACGTCTCTCACGAAATCGCCAGCAAACTTCAGAAATTGATAATCGAATCCAACGGTGGTCGATCGGATCGCGGTTCCTGGCGATGTGGCCGACGGAACTGGTGTTGGACTCTTTCGTGGCGTCGAAGGCGATGATCCACTGCTCATTCGGATACCGCAACGAGATAAATATTGGGACTTAAATAATGCATTGTAAGTGAATTTGATCAGCGCCATGATCATCTGACCAATCACCAAAAAATCAAATGAATCCACTCACCAATTCCGCTGCCAAATCTCGTTTCAACAACACCCGTTGCCATGCATCCATCTCGCCATTCCGTCGGATGATCAACGACGCTTGCGATAATAGCAAATACAACGCTGCGTCCAAGAGTGATGACACGATCGTTCTAAAAATCGATTCGTTAGCAATGAAATTTCGACGCATTTCAATGCTTACTTGTCACCAACGGCATTGAATAACGGCGGCGCTGAACCACGATGAGCGGACGGACTGGCCGATTTCGACGTTTCCGTTTTCCGCAACGAATTTACGCATAAATGAACCACCAATAGAATGGCTCCGAATGTGAGCGTTGATGAACTCGGCGCGTCTTCCGGTCGAATGGCGAATTCCGGCGTAAGATTCGTGTTCAGATCCAAAACCAACAGCGGACGGAACGCTTCCACGTCGAATGTCTAAAAACACAGGACTTTGCGATCATGAAGACAAATCGGAGAAGCATGCTTACCGGATTATTGCAAACTTCCATCAATTCCGGCGAGAACCGAAGAACGAATTGGATGCCGAAGAACATGATTTCGATCAGCCTGAAATAAGATGCCGTCATAATTGCGCAATTCAACTTACGCAATAGTACTTACTGCTGTTGCAAAAACGCCAGCCTCGGATCGACCGTTGAACCGCTACCGGACCCGACGTTTGTCTGCCCAGGATCTTGCTTCGAAATCACTTCGGCTAAGACGGCTGGTTTCGACAAATAAGGCGGAATCCTTTGACACAAGGCGGAAATCGCATTCTGAAAAATAACCGCAGTCGATCTTGGGTCATTGCCAAGACTAAAATGCTTACTAGCATAAGCTCCAAGGATTTACTGGCTTCGAATTGCCACCGTTCTTTATAATCGGCCAATAAAATGGATAATTGCAATGCTTTCGAAACCGTTTTGGCTTCCTTGGCCGTTGGTCTGGCGGTGAACGAAAACAACAGCTGAAATAACAGTCTTGAGACTCTTTGATGCGAGGAAGCATGCATGCTTACTTGTGAAATCGCATCCGAATAGCTGGCCACGAATGTCATACACGTGGACGCCGCTCGATGAGCTCCGGCTTCCAACATTGAAATATGGAGGGTGAACAACGCCGCCAAAATATCCGAATCAGATATGACTGCCTAAAAATGAAAACAATTAGAGCTTGGTGAGAAGCATGGAAAGCACTATCTCACCTTTGCATTGGCCAAATCCACGCAAATCCATTCCAGAAATCCACTGTGCTGTACCATGGCTAAATATTCCGACGATCTCGCAGCCAATTCGAACAACAGGCACACGGACGTGAATAAACCAACGTCGAATTGTCCAACCTAAAAATTAGGAATGTCAAACATCAGTTCAGCATTGCCCATAGGCACTTACGCTAAGCAAAGCTTCCATCAGCACTCGTAGATTCCTCAATATCGAATGCTTCTGCAATATCTCCAACGCTCTCGCCTCGTGAATTGCAGCCAGTGGAACGTAGAGATTCGCCAAACATCGGAGCGAAGCGTGCAGTGCCTAAAACGAAAATGCTTTGCAAACGATCAATACCGTCATGCACTTCATACCTTCTTCCACGGATGCGTCGATGAACCGAGCAAACTTCTCGAATGCAAAATCGCCGTTTGCAGCAGTATCTTGACCGATATTGAACATAAGGTGTCGAACATAATTGGCAATAAATCTGAAAGAATGTGGTTATTTATGGCGTCATGAAAAAAAACTGCGCTCACCGTTCTCTTCTTTATTCCATTTGGATGGCCGGAACACTGGGCTGCAGGCTGGCAATACGATAGCCGATAATTGCATGCACCATTCCTCGACGTTGGCGTCGTTCAATCGATACAGCGTTGATTCGAATTCTTTCATTATACTGCCTCGTTCACTTCGGGGAACTTCGTTTCTAAAATGACACAATTAAGAGTTATTCATCACTTTTGAGAAGGCTGCAATCTCAAAAGAAATGATGATAATGAAAACAGCCATACCGCAAGCAATATTTCAACGCCAATCCGCATAAATCCGCCGCTATCTTCACAACACCGAGGCCGCCTGGCTGTTCCGCATCGTTCATCTAAAATTAGATACTTCAATATATGCAATGCTAGACCCAAAATAGCCTTACCGTAGTATTCAATAATCTGGACGATCCGAATAGAATATCCCGTTTTATGTCATCCGTCAATAAACCAGTGGCATTCTTATCCATGAATATCGTCTGAAGGAAATCGGTCCACGCACCCAAGACGTCCATCTTCTCCGCTGAATCAATTCGGCTTCCGCAATATTCGTGCAGCTTCTTGAATGTCAATTTCAGACGTTGCGATTCCATGAATTCTTTCACCACCGTTGCGATGACGGAGCCATCACCAGACGCTTTGGATTTGACGGAAGTATCGTTGAATCCAGTGGCGTATAATTCTCGAGTCAATATGCGAAATATCGGCGATACGATGGTCAGAAAATAAGTGTCCTCGCCGGCTGATAACGGTGCCAACAGGGCCGGCCAGAATTCATCTTTCTTCATCTTTCGTAAATAATCCATAGCCGTCGTGGTATTGGTACGCCAAATCGTTGCCAAAACGTTCATACAAGCTGACGCCAAATCGGGTAATAATCGATCCGTCCTGATCAGGTTCAATATGCAGGCCAATGCGCCAATATCGCCGCTCGATTTTGCCGGTTTGTCGGTCGTCGATTCTTTAGACGGGATCTCCTCCGACGATACGCCCAATAACTTCTCCGCCAATCCCGGTTGATAACGGATGGTTGCGTTCAGGAATTCCAAGCAGTGAATCTTCAATAGGGCGTCTTCCGCCGGTGATTCCAAACGGGCCAGAAGGGCATCGCAAAACGCCGACGTCCATTCGCCCAACGTTGACAGCATGGTGGCAGGAAATATCTGAAAGTAATTTCTGTTAGATTCATGGCCAACAAACCAACAGAAACGCCTTACTTTGGCAATCTTCTTCAAGCAAATAATAGCCAATTTCGGAATTCGATCATCAGTCCTGAAATAAATCGAACTGGATCAAGCAATAAACAATAAAATGCAATGCTTACTTGAGCAATAAATATCGTCCAATTATACATAACGCCGCGTCCGCTCCGCTTGTGGATGCGAACAGATCGACGAAGATTTGCGGCGGCGAACCAGCTTTCTTGCTGCTCTCGAAATCGATCAACAGTTCCAATAATAACGCCAATGCCAACGATACCGTATCCACAATGTCCACTTGCGAAATTCTAAAATAATAACATCTTGTAGCTGGCTGGGTTGGCAGAAAACCAAAAGCATACCTGTTTTCAGCAACATCGTACGGATCTTTCAATGATTCGACGCCGGTGCAAATCAATTTCAATAATATTCGCCTGGCCTCGCCCTTGGTCAACGCATCGCGACAAATATTCACGACGTCGTTGATTGAGGCACCACTTCTGAAAGATGACTATCATTAATATGATGAGTTGAAGCATCTCCTTGTGCGCTTACCCTTCTGAAGCCGCAATCCGTTTCTCCAAAATCTTGCGACATATTTTCAAGCATCGCATTGCTAAAAGACCATGTTTAAATGCTTGTCATTGCAATAAGCGATAGCACTCACCGATTTGATTCCTCTGCTTAATACTCTCGTACGGCCAAGTAATATAATCGGCGAAGATGCTGTCGCAAATGTAAACGATGCTCCCAGAGAAAGCGGGCAGTCCATAACAGCTCGCCTGAAAACAAAATTACCTTTATGAGATGAAAACCAATCAGCATGCTTACTTCATTGCAGAGGATCTCCACCAAATCGAGAAATTCGATCGTACAATCGTACAGGCCGGATAAGCGCTCCACGTCGTTGAGAATACGAGACACCAAACTGAAAATTGGGGATTACACAGTTGATTCCAGAAGCAAAATTGCTTACCTTGGACTGAATTCTCTTTGAGAAATTTGCTTTGAACTGGGAATAATATCGTCGTTGCCAATTTGCGTAGCCACCTAAACGAGGATCATCAGTCATAGCAAGCACTACAAACCAACTGACTCACCTCCAATGGGAATGTTTTCGCAGCTGCAGTCAAACAGCTCAAGCATGGTTGCAATAACGTAATCCAGAGCTCCGTTTCAAAATATCTTGTCCTGAAAGGATCCCCTTTAGTAGTCATATTATAATGTCAATTACAGCTCTTACCTTCTCAAAATTGCCACTGCCTCTTTGAGGAAATGCACGAAAAGAGGAGCAGCATTCGGATCAATTTTGATGATATCCCCGATCAGGCTGAATATCGGAGCAATTCGCAATGGATTGGTCGAGCTGCTGGTGACTTCGAGTAGGCAAATTTGCCAGGCATTATACGAAAATTCCCATTGAACGCATTCATCCGCGCCATAAATCACTCGTCCACGTGTACCAGCTGGTAATGTTGGACCGCCTGAAACGATGAAGACCTGTCTTTCCTGTGGCTGATTCTAACAAAATATTCATACCTGTTCCAAGTGGCTGACGCTGTTTCAACAACACCACATTCTGGGCGTCGGTATTCTCGTCTTGCATATCCTCCACCTCGCCGACCGCAGCCAATTCCTGAGGATCCACATTCGCCGCCGGTTCAGTAAATACTGGAAGCTTGCTGAACAGTGTGACTACCTGAAAAGAACGTAGACGTTGGAAAGGCGCCAAATATCAATTATAAACTCTTACCTTTCGGCAGCTTTCCGTGGATGATTTGGCCAGTGATCGTAGTAGTAATAGCGGCCGCTCGAAACTGGCGTAAAATTGATACACGATGCTATTCAGGACGTAATTGGGGGCTCCATTAGTAAAACCTCTTGCCCAAAACGCATCGGCAACGCTAGCATCTTGCAGAATGTCGCAGAACAGAGACGCCAAGTCCTGAAAGACAAAAGCATTTTAAAAAGCAGCATTTAAAGCCAATGCCAACTGCAGCACTTACATCTGGAGAACCAATTGAACCAGCCTCGAAAAATTGCAGGCATCCGTCCAAGGCGATGTAAATGATAGCTCGAGCCAAAGAATGTGTGTCCTAAAATGCAAATTCGTGATGATGCATCGCAAATGAGATCAAACAAACGAGCTTACCTGATCATCGACGATTCCTGGACTGGCCAAGAATTGACTGCAGAATTTCAGGCACTGATTACGCTTGGCTATCGATCCGAATTTTTGAATACTGGCGTCCAAGGCGGCTGAATTCTCCATCGCGATCTCGTCATTGGCTTTGATTGAACGACGTAATTGACTGTTCAGGGTGTACGCTAACGCCAATCCAGCGTGATCATGAGAAATAGGCGAAATATTGGTGTCCCAGATTGAAGCCAACCTCTTTCCGGATGCATCATTCAGCCAAAAGCTGTCTTTCTCCCTGAAACCGTGCTCTCATCAGTGATGGCTACTTTACAAAAATGCAATTCAATTACCTCGTTTCATCACCGTAGATGGATAGAAGATATTCCAGATGGAAAGACCGCAATCCGAACAGAATTTGCAGTTGGCTGAAACCAGAACATCTTTGAAGCCGCGCCAAAAAAACTAAAAACAAAAATACTTACAAAATGCGATCAATGGAAGCGTTCGATTCGTATGCCGGCAGTGCTTTCTTGTAGAATTGCTTCTTTCCAAAATTCTGCTCCTGAAATATGCTACGTATGAGCAAGTGTAGCAATATAAATCATACCAAGCTTACCGCAAAGAATTTCAAGACGGCCACATCGCAATCCACTGGCAATTCGGAAACGTAAAATAGCCAAATTAGTAACCGCACCGCATTTTCCTTAAATAAATGCCCGTTAGAAGAAAGAAATACCTTTTAAAAAAACAACTTACTTGCAATGAATACAGATGAAGCACCATATTGGCAATATCCAAACGTAAGCCATTGGCGAATCGTTTCTCCTCGATCTCCTTCGTCCAAATGGCTTTCATCGACTTCAATAATGCATCCACGAAGGCAGGTGTGGCCAATTTCTCGGATACGAAGCTTTCCAGGATTGCCTGAAATTTTCGGCGTTAGATTTATGAACAGCCCAGTTTAGTTCTTGCTTACCGTATGCGGCAGCTGATCTTGAGATCGTTGAACAATTTTGAGAATTTCGATAATTGACAATAGAAGGGCGTTTTGTTCTCGGTGATGAAAATTCTCGATTTCCAATATGAGAATCTTCCTGTTGGCGACGTCGTCGATCAACGCTTTGGTATCCCTGACGGGGCCGGCGTAGTCGTAAAGTAAATAGGCGCAGAATAAATCGTACGATTGTCGATGATCCAAATCCTGAAAAATTCCATATCCATGAGACTTGACGCATTCAAGCAAAGAAAAATACGTACCAAAAATTCTGATATATCCACGACGAAATCGGCCATCGAATCATCGACTTCGAATTCCTTGATCAAATCGTCCTTGGCATTTTGGGCGGATCTAAAAACGAGGCGATGTCAGTGATATTTTTAGCTTCCCGAAAGGAAAAATCAAATTTGGACTATTTCTTACCTTTTCGGTCGAAAATACCCTAATCCAGCCGCTAAATAATTTCGATAAGACGCGAATAATTCTTTGAATACATCCTAAAAGGCGAAATCTGTTTTCAAAACTGCGGCGAAAAATGCCACGCCATTTGTTTACCAATTTTATCGTTTCGATTGATCTCAATTTATGCAAGAAATAACCAAACGAACGAACTGACGACATCGTTGGGCAGTGATAGAATGAAAGGCAATACGAAATTCCTGAATTCGAACGGATAATTATTGAATTATTGAAAATTTCTAATTTTGGGAATTTTCGGGTGAAAACAATTTTCGCAACATGTAGCAGACAGTTCGACTCATTGCAGTAAGCGGCTTTTTCGCACGCTACGAAATTCAAATTCGACCATGGAGGATTTGCATTGTATTTTCATAATCAAGTGAAATTATCGATTTCTGGGCTGATCACTCGTAGAATTTTCAGAATTTGATGATCCCCGGATATTTGTATACATATTTTGGATCAGTTTAATCACGATCATATGGTATTTTCAGTTAGAATTTCAGGGGAAATTTTCGATGCCAAAATTATGTGCATTTTCTGCATCAAATTCAAAATCACTTTACACTGTACCCATCCATAATGGTGTGCATAAAAGGAGTCGTTGGTGAGTGGGGAGTTGATTGTTGGA
>JAQIWJ010001212.1:0-12560 GCA_034695185.1 Discolaimus major
AAAACAAGGTCAGCTCTATCATTTAAGCCACATTTCGCTACAATAGCAATTTGACAGCTGGGGAGGGTTCCTCGTGAACCAATTTGAATGATCATCTGCTTTTCCAGGGCCTGAAGCAGCAGAGGCATCCGCCAGCTCAAGCAACGACGGTGGAAAAGGAAATTGATCTAATCATGCGTGATTACATTATTTGTGAATACGATACCTGTAATAACATAGTGCAATTGGCAATCAATCGATAATCGGCATGTGAAATGATCATTTTGTACATCAGTATTGACCAATAGTGATTGGCTAATCAGATTTTGACAATCTCGCTATTTTCAATGAATTTTCACTGCTATCAAATGTTATTATAAAAATATGTGCGATTTTCAAGAATATTATCAAGATAATTGCACAGCATATCACGCGCAATAATGCCAAGCATCATCCAGAAAATCACAAAGCTAATCGATGTCATATTTACGGATATCTGAACACAAAATATGCGTGGACATACAAATGAATCACGTGCACTAATTACATCAACGACCGACCAATAATCATGCAACCCCATCCCACAAAAATTCAAGCTATCATTCACAGCTAATCCCTTGATCAATAATACAATGGATTATGAGTGACCCAATGAGCGGTGGGTTGATTCTTGCCCGCTTCGCTGGTGGTGAACAACGATTTGTATACCTTGCTCGTATTGGGATCATCTTGAATGTTCTTGGATTTCTTTGAAACGGTGCTGCCGCCGTTATCGCTGTCTCTCCGTTTCGACCCAATCGTCGAACCATTCGCGCCTTTCTGTGGAACGATATTAGACGATTTCTTCTTATCGATGACCGCTGTGCTGGACGAGGCTTGGGTTCCAGACGTTGACGGTTTACTGTCGTCGACATCCTTCTTTTCGCCATTAACAGCTTCTTTGTCTGAAAATAAGATGTCATTAGCAGGGCATTCTTCACAAGAAATACTGAAGCATACCTTGTGATTCTTTCTTGGCCTTGGCCTTCGTAGCTTGCTGGGCATCGTTCCGTTTACTTCGTCGGTTACGATATTCCTCGACATCTTCGTCGGTTCCGTGAAGAACAACAATATCGTCTTCTTTAACTGGCTTGCCACACTGAAAAAAAATGATCCGTAAATAAACCGGATATGTATCAATTTTTCTCTCAGCTTACTTTATGACAAACTTCCGACTTCACTTCCTTCAATGCTTTCTCGGACATAACGCATCCGCATGACCAAATGGTGCAAAATCTGAAAAGATGTGTTTGATAAATATCAGGCAAATGGAAAAATGGGAAAGATTACCTGTATTTTCCATTCATTTCAATGCCGACGACGGGGCAACTGAATTGAGCAACGTTGTAATCCTTGAATTCATCGCCTTTGTCCACTTTGCCAATGTCGAACGACGAGTTCTTGGTCAAATTCAACGTTTTGATATCTTTCAAATTGCGAATGTGATTCGTAATTTCATTCTCCGCCAACGTCTTGGATAATAAGCCTTCGATAATCGGCTCTTTGTTGTACAGCCTGAAAAATTTGAGAGTGAGTAGGTGACGTAATGGATTTTTTCATCAATTTTGATGAAGATTTGGACTGGGGAATTCGCAAATATCTCAAAAAAATCTTACCTTCCCAAATAACAAGCCACAATCGGTTCCCGAAGTGCCTGTTGCGTCAACGCGCAATATTTCCATTTAGCCGCGTCTTGAATATCTCGATCCACCTGAAGTAAAAAGCAGAAATTTCAGTCTACACAATTTATTTCTGAATATTTTCATAAAATTTACCTTTTCCGGTTTCTTCTTCGTTTTGACTAATTCATCGCGTCGAGGAATGGTTCCGCCGTCGCAACCCATTTCAATGCTGTCGAAATTCAGCGAATTCCGTATAAATATCCCGTAAAATTCAACGATGAAAATCGACGAGACGGACGACGAATCTCCTTTGTATGGAATTTTCGAGAAATTCCGAAAATCTCGTGAATTCACACCTCCATGCAAAATTGCAATAAACAGCTTCGAGTTCGTGAAGGCGCGAAAGTTCAAAATCGAGGTAGGGCGTTTTAGCGTGTGGCCGAGAAAAAAAGCAAGCACATTCGTGTTTCGTTCGTCGTCGTGGAAGGTCGATTGAAGAATATTGAGATGAATTGGTTGGGCCGCATCATGAATCAACCGGAGAAAGAAAATTTGGGACCAGGATCGGTCGGATCTACTCAACGACGCCCACCGGAAGCTGGTAAATTCAATTTTTATCCTCAGAATTGATAAATATTAAAATAATTTTTAATTTCAGGAAGCCTGACGCAATTCTCGCCGCCTCGACCGTTGCACATGATTCCGTGTTATCATGGCCGAACGACGTTTGCGAAAATATCGCCCCGATTGAAAACGAAAGGCGAATATTCCATCTACATCGATCAAGAGAATGCTCAATTGACGTTGTGCGTACGCGGGGAGAAAGAAATCAGCCAATTTCAAATAATGAAACGACAAAGCGACGGCAAATTCATCGTCAATTGCGAGAAAGATCATTCGAAAGTCGGATTCACCAACGTGGAAGAACTCATCACCTACTACGACGTCTACGGTTTGGAAATACAAGTAAGCCTGATCATCACCATTTTCTGAATCTCAGGATTTTAAAAATATATTCTTCTTTCAGGACAAAGTAATCATCGAGAAGCCGATAAACGTACGCGCCGACAACAAACCGCCGTCCGATAAACGAAGACCGTTTCGACAGCTGAAAGAATTGGCGCATTTCCACGGCGCATTGAATCAAGAGGAAGCGGAGAAATTGTGCAAAGACGACGGCGATTTTCTACTACGAGAAGATGCGAATGATCGTGGAAAATTCATCTTGACCGTACGCGGAAAGGACAACGTGTATCTCCATCACGTGGTAAGTGAAATATTTTTTAAATTCTCATAGAAATGCAATGCAGTTGCATTGCATATTGGATCAGGGATTCTGATCACTAATCACATCTGTTTTTTTTCAGTTCGAACGTGACCCATTGGCCGGCGGATACGCTTTGCCCAGAGACAATGACGAGACGCCGGTGGAATGCGTGGCCATGATCGACGAATGGGTCCAATTTCACCTGCTGTTCAGCGTACCCGTGGCTGGCAATTACGCTCTGATCAAAGCGGTGACCAAATAGCGACGGCCGGGAGAAGTGAATGAGCGAATTCTGGATCATTTGATGATCCGATCTGATACGATTTCGATTTTGCCATGTTCGTGATTTCTCGTTGATGCGTACGCGTAATGCCGTGTTGATCTAGATTCGATGACGAGGTAAAAAAATGCGCGCAATTTATCATTGATAATTGATCACATTTTGGATCACGATCCCAAATATTGGGAATGCAAAATTTCAGAATATCGAAATTCATTATTGATCACACCGAATGGCGTACATCGAATTAGCGTGAGTAATTAGCATAAATAAATCATCGATTGATCATCAACAAATCGATCTGATCATCTGAAATCATTTTGATCACCGCACCTTTCCAAGTTTTTCATTCCATGATCAATTCGGAGACGACGTCCGAATTCTGATCTTGTTCGTGATCGGCCACGAAATCGCTGATTGGACCGGTCTTCGGCGTGGTTTGACCCGGAACGTAATCGCTTTCGATCGGATCGTCGATCACTTTATTCACGTCGTACACGATTTGACTTTTGACGCTGTCCAAAGATTTCATGGTATCACCGGATGCGAAATAACTGCTTTCACCGTTTTCATCCGATTTCTCCTCATTCACGTTCTTGACGAATTCGGATTTGGGAGCCTGAAAATACAGAGATCGATCAGATCAGTATCGATCACCTCCAAATCATGCCAGTGAAATTTTTCACTTAGATCTTCTTATATCTCAAAAATCACAATCTTACCTCCAATTTCTCAACGTAATCTTCTTTACTCATGGCCATCATTCGTGGAAATCGAATTTTGATTTACGAAAATTTTGATCAATCGAATTTTTCAGTGCACAAAATTTTGGAACTGATTGCACTCGACGAAGGCAAATGGGAAGAATGAGTCTTTGAGTGTGTGATGCACTGCAGGTGGCTGAAACGATGCCACGTTACACTGTACCTTTTTCAATTTCGGCAGTGGGCGCGAATTTGAACGAAATTGCGCAATTTAGCGTAGAATTTGACTTTGCAAAAGATTGCAAACTTCGCAGAAATTAACAAATAAATATTCTTTCTGAAATTTCATCTAATTGATATATTAATAATCAGGCTAATATAAATCACATCTAATACAAATGCATAGTAATATTTGATCATTATTCTCCGAAGCGTGAATAAAAATTTCCAAAGCAAGCACCAAGCGGTTACAGTAAGCCGCGTTCATAAATCCGTTTGTCTATACCGTTTTTGTTCGAAATTGGACGAATTTTCTTGAGTGATCACATGGGATGATCTGTGATCCGTGATCATTGATCTCGAATTTTGCCCCGTGATCATCGTATTGGGCGATTTAGTGATCACTCGTTCTTTAGCCAATCCATACGATTCGTTGATTGTCAATAATTCGGCCGGATCTTGATTTCTGATTTGCGCCGTACGTACGGTATCCTTCGTCAATTCGCCGTACGAAGATATGGTAGCGTGATCGTTACCGATATCCATCATCGGACTAATACGTCCTTGCGAATATTCGTCGGCGTTCTCCAATTCACTACCGATCCAAGACGACGAACCGGCGTCATCCAACGATGATTTATGAATTCTCAATTTGGATGGTCGTATTTCGTATACACCGCTTCCTTCTCGATCGATGGAATCGGTGATGGTTTTCTCACTTTCCACGGTTACCGTAGAATTGGTCCTTGGTCTGGACGCGTTTTCCGCGTCTTGTTCTTCGATTCGATCCAATGTGGGTTGTTGATGCGCGTACATTGAGAAGTATCTCGTATTCCTTTGCAGGCACCGTTCGCGCATGATATCGGCGAAACTTTTCTCCGGTATCGCGTTGATCGGTCGATTACCGGATGAGTGATCCGATTTTGGATCATAAAAATCATGGCTGGCGTCCGCTTTGAGCGATGTTTCGCTGGCCAACGAATCGTGCGAACGTGTGCCCGTATCCGAGGCCGCCAAGGCTGCCCAATCGTCTTCTAGTGGTGTCAATCGATCTTGGATATAATCCGACACGTTGTCTTCCAAATATCTGGAAAAATATGCATGTAAAAGGGGGGTGATCAAAATTTCGCAATTACTTGTAATTTTGTAAGTAAGCCATTTTTGGCATGCTTGATCATTCTGATCAATGTTAATGGCACCACGGAACTCGCAGTGATCGATTATTCAAAATTTATGCCCTTATCATGCAGATTTATGCAAAGAAATTATTTTTGAGCAGAAAAGTATCAGGAAATCAGAATTTTTCAATTTGCTTCATTAGCCGAAAAATCGATCGATAGATGGCATATAATGATGTTTTCCTATGTACCCGGAGATGCTCTATCGATTAGCCGTACATTGATCACCCAAAAATCGATATTTCAAAAAATCGATATTCTGATCAAATTCATAAATATTGATTTTACATTAAAATAAACGTCGCCATCGTGTTCAGCGTGGGTATTTATACTAGCAAATATGCTTCCTGATCAATTTGTTTGATTATATTGCTCCGATGAGGCAGATTGAAAATCGATAATTCGAAACTTTTGGACTCTCTCACAAGGCCATTATTCAATCGATAGCCCTGATCGAAATACATTTCCGTGTACAATCGATCATGCTCTATCCAGTGACTACATCAAAATCAGTCAGTAATCGATATTTCAAAAATCGATAATTGTGATCAACTTATTGATTATCGATCACACAGCAACATAAATGCGATTTTTGGAGTGAGCACAGTTAGTTTATTTAGAAATCACCTTTACATGATTAATATTGCTTTAAGAAAGTTTTTATGAGAGGTATGAAAATCTTGAAATCTAGCGGTTACAGTATGCCAGTGATTTTTTTGGCGGATTTGTCAGCATAGAATTATGAAACAGACTGTACGAAAATCGGATCCGGTATAATCGACTGTGACGCATCTAATAGGGATATTAATTTTGATCAAAAATCGATATTTAAGAAATCGATATTTCGAAGGATGCCTGCAATTATTGATTTTTTGCACACTTTCTTACCTATCGATTTCAGAAGTGGTGAACGCACCAGCCCCACGTTCGCGTAGGATATTCGAGACTGAACTGCGTTCGCTATTTATGGAACTGCCTCCGAGGCTACTGAAATTATCTTTCTTCGATTGCTGCCCTTGGTTCAATAATACTTTCCTGTACAAATCGTTGGGCTTCCTTTGCGAACTGGCCCCGCTGGTCGTGGAACTCAACGTGTCGTACTGTAGTTTTTGATCGGTTCGAAATGAACTCATTTCCGGTCTGGAACTTTGCGAATCGTCCGCGCTAAGATCATCGATCGATCTGGCCCCGCTTCCGATCATGGCTTTACGACTGATACTGCCGCTTTCGCTACTCGACGAACTGGATTTATTGATTTTCGTAAATAATTGCACTGATTCCGATTTCGGTTTCATATGTATTTCGAATATTTTGGCCGACGATAGTCTCGTCTGCGTCACGTAATCAGTATACGGCTGATTTATCGATTGATTATCGATCGATCGATCGTAATCCGATTGACCATTGACTTCTAAGAAGCCAGCGTTTTCGCGATCAGTGAAAAACGATGGATTTTCCGATGCCAACGGTACGTAAACCGCGTTTCGGTCATAGAAATCAGTCAATTCTGGATTCTCCATCAATTGCGGACCAAGGAATCGTTCGCGTTCCTTGGCTAAATGTATTCGCCTTTGTTCCAAGGCTTCTTTGAGATCAAGAATCGGCGGATCGATTACTAAATTGCCATCGGGGATTTTTGGCTGATCAATTATCGGGGAATGTACGGGATGTTCGTAGGATGTATCCGTGGATTTCGTGATTTCCGATGTATCCGGTGAGAACATCCTCAATGGACGTCCGATTTGAATTCTCGGCTCCGCATCATCCGAGAGTAAATTCAATTCTCTCAAACGAGCACGTGCTTGTGCTGTGATTTCGTCCATTTCCAGTATTCTGAAAAACAGATTTCGATGAAATTGCGCAATTTGGGTTGGACTAGGGGTCCAGAGGACCCCTATGGACCGCATCTGCATGTAGGACCCAATCATCCCCCCAAAATACCCTCCATACCTTATCCGTTCTTCTTCACGAAAATTCACTTCAGACATTTCTTCGATATGAACAAGATTTTCAATATTTCGATGCCAAATGTCCGCACGGATAGCATCACTGGGCACTTCGTAAATGACCGGCGATTTTCTACCTTGATTCGGTTTATTGTATTGCACATGCTCGTGATAGTGATCATGATCACGATCACTTGCGATTTCTTGTATTTGTTGGATTATTATTGGCGGTATTTGTTGAATCTCGTCCCCGCCGCCCCCGGGACGAGTTTGGGATAAAAAATGATCATTTTTCCCTGATTGATCGATCGGTGATCTGGAGCCACTGATGGCTTTCCTCGAAGCACGAGGGGATCCGCAAATTGCGCAATACGTATGGACATAATACACGCCAGGTTCCCCGGTTGGTTGTTGTTCTTGCGCGTATTGATGTTGATGTTGATTAGCGTGATTATGGGCTGGTAATCGATCGAAACTTCGATCGGCACCTATCGATCCATTCGATCGATTCAGATGGTGATCAACAGCGACCGGTGTTCGCCTGCCGCGTTTCTCCAGTGAATTATCAGCCGATATCGATTGATCAAACGGCGGTATAGCCGGATCATCGATCAATGTCTCTTTGGACACTCGTGGTTGATGAATTTCCTGTTCAACCAACAACGGTGTTTGTGATCGTTGTTCCAAGACGGCTTTACTAGCTTCGATTAAGCCAGCCGTAGCTTGGGCTATATGTTTCAGATAATCCTGAACGGGTGCGATTTCCGATACCTCGGACGGGGGTTTGGATTTTTTCTTCTTTTTCACTTTCTCCGGTTCGAATTCGGTTTGAATACCTCGAGATGCTTGGTACGGTTCATCGGCTTGACTCGCTTGCGACGCGGTGATCTTTGGAATTGTTGGCGTTTGAACAGGGATCGGATACGTCGATTGAAGCCTTGTTGGTGATAAGAATCTCGCTCTTATCCTTCCATCATCCTTAGGCCCATTTGAATTTTCGAATTTCAAATGTTCGAATGATCGATTGGCTGATTTACCTCGATCATTTGCGGTGTCCGATTTCGGATTCTCGTCAGAAAATGTATTTATGATCACTTCGCTGAGAAGTTCGTCCAATTTACTGCCTGCAATGATTTCTAGCGGGTCCGAGGAATTCGCAGCGCCTGAAGCCGCTGGTGCCATTACAGTATGCCTGGTCTCTTTTTTCTGATACCTGGACGCATGCGTTGATGAACGACTTCGAGTCGTGGACGAATTTTCATCGCTCGCTTTTTTCGTACGATGCTTTTTCTGTATATCCACTACGAGTAGATCGGATTGGGAAATTTTCGTCGACGTAGCTAACGACGTAGCACTTTGCGATCTCGTAACGGATTGTTCATCTTTCTTTCTATGATGCTTGTGCCGATCTTTATGCTTTTTCTTATCACCCTTCTTATCAGTGGCTAAAGGAGGTTGAGTATCGGGGACGTTCTCTTGCGACGTATCCGTCGGCATTTGGACCAACGGCTCGGCCGGCTGATCATTCTTATCGGCCATGGATTGAGGCCAGGGTAGCATGGACGATTCGGGTATAGGTAATGCGTAGGAATTCTGATCCAGAAGACCGGACGGATTAGGAGAATCGTAAAATCCATTATAAGTACCGGGCGTATTCACGGATTGACTGAAACTAATTCCGCCCGGACCATCGCTGACGATGTTCACTTTCATGCATACATGCATTTCGGGCGGTATTGTTGACGAATGATTTTGACCTCCCATCGGAGGACGCGCGAATTCGCGACGTGAATTCATGATTATATTCCGTGGATGATGATGAGGGTCTGGAAAAAATAGCAATTCGTGCGCATACAGTATACCTGACTTATTTCATGCTTAAAAAAGCATGACGGTATGCTGAAAAAGCTACAGTACGCCAGAGGCAACATGAGGACAATTTTTCACTTCAAACATTGATAAAATTCACTGGCAATTCCAAATACACCAGAAATACGTTATCTTTTCTGGCAGACAAGGATTGTAAAAGTTAGCTAGCAAACTCGCCCAAGTGACAATGCTATATTCAGGAGAATATAAAAATTCAGCAATTTGGAATTTTGGACGCAGCTTTTCAACATCCGTCTCTAGTTAGACACAACCGGCGTTTAGCTATTCTATGGAAAATCCACCATTGAGTAAATATTTCTTCGTTTTTAGCAAATTGGAGAGGAGAGAGGAAGTTTTCACTCTCATCCAAGCGAATACTGACTGGACTGGGGTTACGACAAACACCGTTGTGTGTCCTTTTGCATGGTGAAAACGAGTCGACTGTCGACTGACAGGCTGTTGCCAGCCTGCTGTCTCTGCGTGTGTGCAAAGGTAGAATATTCTACCTGTCGTCACCCCCAACCCAATCGCATAGCCGCCGTTTGCCAATGCGGTCGGGTCGATAAAAATTACACACCCTTCTTCTACACATTGAACAAAGACCACGTTCTTCAACACGGAACGTTCATACATGACCGACTTGTACCCAGCCGAAAATTTCAGCATAAAAACCATACACGGCTATTGCATGACACATTTTTCACACGGCTACGCTCGGAATAGATTTGGCCGAATACCAAAAAACGTCAGACGAATATGTAAGCTTTGTGAAAGAAGCCGAAATCTCATGCATTCGTGAAAAGGTCCAGTTGAAATATGCCCAGCCATAAGTTCAGCATTGCAAAATATGCGGAAATAATAGGATGCAGCAAGGAATGATTTCAGAATGTAGAAGCTCAAATATCAGAATGATTATTTATAACATGAATATCATGCGCATAATCAGTCATGATTAGAATCGCATTTCATTGTTTGAGGAAAAAGTATACTGTATTCAGTGATCATGCCAATAATTCTGACTCTAGTTGGAAAAAGACGAGAAAGCCGGTTCATCGGCTGGGGAAGGCGAGTAGTACGCGGCGATATTTGAAATTTCCAGTCAACGTGTCCAATCCAAGCCGTTTACTTCAAGTTGCCTTGCGTTGTCTGCTAACCTCCAATTCTCGATCGATATTCACGTCACGCATCACGATGGCATTCTCACGTATATTTTCCTCAATTCTACGTCCTCGAATTCGATCAATTCGCTCCATCAAATTGTCAACACCGATATTTAGAAGAACACATCTTCGATTGAAGCCGAATTTATTCGCTGAATTATCTCGGAATTATTCATTATTTACCGGCCGTTTATTCGAAAATCGACCAACAATGGTTTCATCAGCCGACGCCCCGTCTTCGGACGCTAATTTCGGGAAATTCGAACGATTACCGACGGTGGCTAAACCCGTTCATTATTCGTTATCGTTGAAACCGGATTTGAAGAATTTCACCTACGATGGCGAAGAAACAATTTTATTGGATGTAAGTTGATTTTTCATTATTCTAAAATCCGGTGAATTATATTTCTCGTATTTTAGATTACGAAATCCACGAATTTCCTGAAATTCTATTCGTCTCAATTGAAAATTACCGACGCTCATTTGAAATCGAAAGAAGGAGGTATGTATTTTCTCGGATTTTATCGATGAAATCGTGAGAAATCGTCGATTTTTAGAATTGGCTAATTTGCCAATCAAATACGATGAACGCTGGCAAACGGTACAAATCGATTTACCCAAGGAATTGGCGGTTCAAAGCGGCGTTACGTTGACGATGAAATTCGAGGGCAAATTGAAGGACAATATGAAAGGATTTTATCGCAGCCAATATAAAACGGCCAACGGAGAGACGGCGTATTTGGCGTCGACTCAATTCGAGGTAAGACTCGTTGTAAATTTTGATACTCTCGAATTATTGGGTCCTCATTTTCAGAGTACGTCGGCGCGAGAAGCGTTCCCATGCTGGGACGAGCCGTTATACAAATCCAAATTCGATATTACGTTGATCGTACCCAAGGATAAAGTGGCCTTGTCCAATATGGTAAGGATTGCTTGTTTCTGATCTTCGCAATTTTAAAAAGATCTTTTATTCTAGCCCGAAATAAGCACGGAAGAAAGGGACGGTTTGAAAGTGGTGAAATTCGATACGACCCCTGTCATGTCGTCCTATTTAGTGGCGTTCGTCGTCGGCGATTTCGATCATGTTGAGGTAAGCATTCAGATACGATTTTGATTGCATTATAATCATGCGCGGTCTCGTTTTTAGAATGTGGACAGCAACGGCGTACGAGTTCGAGTTTACGCGTTGCCGGGTCGTAAAGAACAAGGCGAATTCGCGTTGGAAGTGGCCACGAAAGCTCTTCCGTATTTTGGCGATTATTTCAACGTCCGTTATTCGTTGCCCAAATGCGATTTAGTGGCTATTCCGGATTTCCAAATGGGTAAGCCCGTGCGTTTGCATGATGCTCTGAAAATTCATCCAGCTCTATTTTAGGAGCCATGGAGAATTGGGGCTTGGTCACATACCGAGAAGTAGCGTTACTTGTGGATCCGAAGAATTCTTCAACGGCTGCGAAGGAACAAGTTGCGTTGACTGTGGCTCACGAATTGGCCCACATGTGGTTCGGCAATTTGGTCACTATGGTAAGCTTGTATTTGCTTTGTTCATTTGCATAATTCTAAGGAGCGAATGTTTTCAGGAATGGTGGACGGATTTGTGGCTGAAAGAAGGATACGCTACGTGGATGGAATATTATTTAGTCGATTGGCTATTCCCGCATTTCGATATTTGGACGCAATTCGTCAATCATGAAACCGGCAGAGCGTTGGAATTGGATTCATTGAAGAATAGCCATCCGATAGAGGTAAGCTGGTGTGTTTTCTCCTTGCTGGATGTAAGTGGGTTTCTTTTATCAGGTTCCAATCAATGACCCCGACGAAGTGGAGGAAATTTACGATGGAGTTTCGTATGCAAAAGGCGCCAGCGTAATTCGGATGCTTCACAATTTCTTAGGAGATGACGTAAGTAATTCGGTGCAAGTCGATTGTGCGAGCATTGATGGCTTACGCTTTTCAGGCGTTCCGCGAAGGCTTGCGTGCATATTTGGCCAAGTTCGCACATCGCAACGCGGTCACTCAAGATTTATGGGCCAGTTTGAGCGCCTCGTCTGGGAAAAACGTCGCCGAGATTATGGGAAATTGGACGAAACAGATGGGATTTCCTGTTGTGAAGGCAAGCATTTCTATTCTTTTCATTTATTTATATTAACAGTCTGCTGTATTTAGGTGACCAGTCGTCAGGAAGGAGATAAGCGAATTCTCCATTTGCAACAACGCCGGTTTATTGCTGATGGATCGGAAGGTGAGTGGATTTAAAAATTGTCCTTCGCAAAGATTCTTGAGGATATTCATTTTTA
>JAQIWJ010001213.1:0-12544 GCA_034695185.1 Discolaimus major
TTTGTAGCTCAATAACCAGTGGTCATTAGCACGTAAGATTTTGGCTCTGAATTGTCCTTCAGATGGGCTATCCATTACTGCTAGTCGCATCTTATTCTGCGAGTAACACCTCGAAATGTTCCCTCGTTAGCAATGCAATGCTTTGGGAATAAATTCTTGTTGACATTGCCTCATTGATTGAGTATTCACTTCTGTGAAATCGGCAGAATGAGTTTTACCAATTCATCAAAATTTGATTTCCTGCTACAGTAAACCAGATGTGGACGTTTTATGAAAATGCGATTACAGTATCCCAGCCATAAGCATGTCATGGCCAAATACAGTCGAGTCCGCTTATAAGAGACTGCTCCGGAACACAAAAAAGTTCTCTTGTATCCTGATTTCTCTTATATCCGATGTCCACTAACACATGCAGATATATATTGGGAACACGAACAGACTCTCTTATATCCGATCCTCTTATAAGCGGACTCGACTGTATGACCTCATAAAAATGTCAATCAATCTGTTGGCACAATGCCAACAGAAGCAATGTTTCCATAAGTGGAAGTAAAAATCCAAATTTCAATGTACACAGCTGTCCTGAAATATTCATTATTTCTATGTGGTCACATAGAAAGGCAATGTTTGACGTAATTTCCGGCTCAATGATAAAATCGATTATTCTTATTCAGGCATTCACCGCTTACTGAAGTTCTTTTGAAGTTTTCGAGTACTGCGAATTTCCGGATGCTGCGCATTTTGGCTTAGCATATTGCATGCGAAGATTTCAGCTTTGCACTTGAGAAAAGCCGATTTTCTAAGTTCTTTACGATTTGGCGAGGAAGTTTGCAAACTTCAAACTCCAGGCCCACCGTTGGGCTGGCTTATGTACTGGATTTCCTTCATGGCTCCATTGCGAGAATGGGAATTTTAGCTAGCAACTGTGTTCGGGGCTTGGTCATTGAGTTTGAAATTTCGGCATCAGTTGGGGGCCTGGCTGTTCCATTGTCGAGATTAGTCAAATTGCTTCGGAGGAGGGGTAATGAAAAACGAGTATTTTTAGATGCCCTCAGTTAGTTTAGTATTGAATATTTTGAAAATAAGTTAGCCTAGCAGTGACTGGTTGGTTCGATAGCCAAATTTAGGCAATCCTTGCCATGATAGCTTGTCCAGTTGGCTGAATTTGTTCTTTCAAGGCTGGTTGCAGGCAGGTGACAAGCCTGTGACGTCATCTGAGATAAATACAGACCCATAATTGGTCTTGGTGTGAATTTAGAGAAGCATGCATGGTCTCATCGAAAGACGAGAATAGGAATTGGCATTTCTCAAATAGGCGAGAGAAAGGGGAACGATTTATGGAAAAAGCCTTTCCAATGCTTTGGCCTAGTATACATATACATGCCAAAAGCAGAATAGGATTTTTTCAATTCGTGAAAGCTTAAAATCCTCCTTTTTCCTGACGTCATGCCAAACCGTTTGGCGTGAAGAACTGAACAAGAAAACCCGAGAAGTGCTTTACTAAGAAGCATTCCTTCTTTCGAAGACTCCGTCCGTTTGTGAACCTGCATTTTCAACGCTGTCATTTTCACCCTCCTCTCTCTCTCTCTCTCTCTCTCTCTCTCTGCTCAAAAACGTAACGAAATATTCTCTTTCCAGAGAGAGTATACTAGTCATTCGGCTAGCCAACGCGTGGTGCGGTCAGTTAGCTTTAAGAGGGTTCATATTGATGGACATACGGCTAGTGTATTTTCTCCTTGGCTCACGAGGCCGAGGCTGGACTGGAGAGCTTTAGAATAGCTAAGGAGCCGTTTCCGCCACCCCAAAATCCCCGCCCTCATCGACTTGTCACGGGGCTGGAAAAACGTTTGGCAACAACCAGGAAAAACATGTTGCCTCAATCCAGGGGTCATTTAGTGGTCATTGCCATTTATGACCATGATTGGCCATGGGTCAACTGACCCGTGGCTTACTGTAGCTAATGGTCAAGTGCATATTTACAGCACTGAGATTATTTCAGGGTTTTCAATTCGATTTTATGATTCTGAATTCTGTGATTGAACGAGTTTGGTATAGCAGTGACATTTTTTCATAAAAAGAGGAGCCTCCAACATCGACGTTTTACAAAAATCATTAATATGTAACCCAATTGCATCGACACTGATCGCAATCATGATCAACAATAGAAAATATCGATTCACGTGGCACCTAGTGATTTTTTGTATTTTCCTCATTGTCCGTATGGACGTATTCGGTCAGAGGCATTCGAAAACGGTGACCACATCGTTCGGTCAATTGAGAGGACGTATTGTGAATTTGAATATCCCAGGCCAAGGTGTAGTTGAGGAATATTTGGGCGTACCGTACGCGGCGGCTCCACGATTCATGCCTCCGCATACGGCGGCCAAATGGTCGGGCGTAAAAAATGCTACTCGATTTCAACCAGTTTGTATACAAATGTTCCCCAATTCGGTGCTAGCCGTTCAAGACGAAGCGTTGAAATGGATGCCCGAGAGTCATTTTAGATATTTACGAAAATTACGTACATTCTTAGACAAGCAACAGGAGGAGTGTTTATATTTGAATATTCACGTTCCTGAAAAAAGAGGTAGGAGAAATTTGCCTGGACAAAAAGCAGCCTCATTATGAGGCTGCGAGCGGTTACAGTATGCCCAACTCTGCATTTTTTGAATGCCTTGAAGGCTGATTCGGTCAAGCGGTTACAGTATGCCAGCTTAGGATTCAGCCATTGGCTTTGCATAAAATCAGCATGCAATGGATCTACAAATTTTTGCCAAGCATGATTTCTGTGATGAAATCATAGCATCAGAAAATGATGATGTTGTTTTATTAGCATAAATTTTACTGCTATTGCAGAGCAATTGCTAATGAAACCGACTTCAAAAAGGCTAGTGCTATTGCGATTGTCCACTTTCAAAAATTGCTACCGCAATTTCAGCTGCTGTCAGTGCTTTTGTCAAAATCACGATTTCCTCTACATTATCACACCAGACAGGATGTAATTTATCTCACGCGAGCTATTGAAATTCACAAAAGCGTGCCTTGAAGATTTTGCTACTCGGAATATTGGCTGACCAAATGCTCGTACATGTAAACCGAGTCGACCAGCCCGGACCAATGGGCGGATACAATTTCATCGCATGTCAACTTTCGTTTCCTGCTTTGCATTTCAGAAATGCGTAAATCATTTTCTCAAGATTTGGTATTGAAGAATGATATTCATATTTTATAAATCATAGAAAATGCATTGCCCTTTTGGTGCGTCGTTGCGTTGAATACTTCCAGAAGAAGTCGTATCACTGAATTTCATTGATGCATTCGAGTGTTGAAAATTCTTCCAAACACGCCCTAATTTGAAGTTTTGATTTCTAAAATCAAGTTGAGGCAATGCGTGAACAAAAAGTTGCCTTTCCCAACCATGCCGATTTTCTCTGCTTAACGAACCCTCGGATACTGCGCAGTGTAGAAGGGAAGCAATCACTGGACATGGGCTCTAATCGACTTCACCGAAACCTAAATCTTATTACTCGTCCAACAAGTCCACTGGGCCTTTCGGTTAGAACCTCTGGGCTAACTTCATTTTCTCCCCCCGAAATCCATGGAAATCACTGGCCTACCATCTCCAAACGCATGTTTTGGCTAGTTGGGAGGAAAGATGGGCGACAATCACAAACGCGTATGTAGGAAATGGTCAGTCTAGACTTGAAATGAGCAAAAGATAAGGATTCATACATGTTCGATTATACTTCAGTAAAATGCAGTCAGGCGTTTAAGAGCTAATTTCCAAGCATACGCACCAATAATGCGTGGGTTGGGATGGCTTTATTTACAAGACCCCCAATGATGCTGGCCAATTTTCTGCGCAAATTCACAAGGGACACTTTTTGTGTAGATGTAGTATTTTCGATAAAAGCCGAATGATCGACGTGCATTCGTGGTTTGGGACACGGACCAATCCAGAATGCAGATAGTTTTGACCAATTCTAAAGGGGGGGGGAAGTGCTGGGCGAGAGAAATGACCGGAAATGAGCAGATGCCTCATTTTCTATTGAGAATGCCTTTTACCATCTCCTGGGGTCGGTTGAAGAGCACTTTTTCCTCACTAGAGATTCATTTTGAATGAACACTGCTGATGGACGTGCTGAGGAAATGGAATTTTGCTCTTGATCAGATGGGATATTGGCTTACACGTGAAGAACATGGAAAAATGCTGGTGCTTGCATTTGTGCAAGCATTCATGTTGCATTGCGAATTCAAATTTATAAGATGATTTTTGCATTACAATTTTATCAACAATTGGCTTATAACTGAAAATTCTTAGCATACCCACATGTAAACAAAAGACCCAACCCAGCCGAACATAAATTCGAGTGAAAACAGACCACTTCACGCTCAATAGAAAAACGCTCGCAAAGTGGGGGTTGTATATTTTTAAAAAGCAAATATTAAATTACCTTCTCCGTGGTAAGCTCAAAGAGGCTAATCAATCAACATGCCTTGTGCTAATAAAGAATTCGACACCACTCAAAATAAGCTTATCCACGGTTCAACGAAGGAATTCCTAAGAAAAGCAGGGGCTGCTTTTGATCCGGAGAAAGGGATCATCGAATTTCACAGGGTGTGGAGCGGTTACAGTATGCCAGTAGGGCATGGCAAGGCATAAACCATGAGAACAGAATTGCGAAAAGTGATTTTCACGCAGCTACAGTCTGCCAAGAAAGCCATGACCATAAATCATGATTTTGATTTGTTCTTTTCGTCGTATGCCTATACAAGCATCAACTGCAAATTAGCAAAATCCCACAATCAATCAGAATCAGCCAAATTGCGCAATGTCGAAAAATGTCCATTCAATGCGTCCATTTTTCAGGCAATAATCCACAAGCTCTGCCTGTTTTGGTACTTGTACATGGCGGATCGTTTTCATGGGGAAGTGGGAATGCGTATAATGTCAGCGTATTGGCCAGTTATGGTCAAATGATCGTGGTCACTCTGAATTATCGGCTTGGAATATTTGGTATGTGCCAATAGCGGTGAAGCCAGCATAGGCTTGATTGCAAGCATACTGATAAGCATAACTGATCAGATCTACAAAAATCACATGCAACGATCAGCTGATCAGGTCGCATGCTGACCTGCGGTCATGCAAATTGCTGCACTGCTAAAAGCAGTGCAGTGCAGTGCAAGCACCTGACCTGCGGTCATTCTATTTCCGTACAGGCTTCCTGAGTGTCGGATACCGAGCACCATCTTGCCACGGTAATTTCGCATTAGGCGATATTGCGGCCGCATTGCAATTCCTTCGACAAACCATCCACGATTTCAACGGTGATCCGAATCAGATCACATTACTCGGCTGGGATACTGGAGCTGCATTAGTCAATTTACTCATGTCATCACCCGTCACTGCGCCTGGAAATTCCAGAATATTTCAACGAGCAATACTCATGGGCGGTACAGCATTGAGCAGTTGGGCCATGGTCAAGAATCCGTCCGAAATATTCTCGTACGTTGCGCAAGGTTTGAATTGTCCGCCGTTCAATGTACCGACGCCGAAAACCTCGACGGCACCCGGGAGACGACCTTTGCCTCAAGAAGCGTTGCAATGGAAAGCGGAGAGTGAATCACTTTTGCAAGTATGCATTGTCAAATGCGACCAGAAAATCATGCGTTGCCTTCAAGCCTTGCATTTCAAGGGATTCAGCAGCATTCTGTCATTTCAAAAACCGAGCAATTTTTTACTGCATGCATCCCTTGGGTGGGATGCCCAAAATTGGCATTACAGTATGCCTTGGTCCACATGGATGATATGCAAGGCACCAGGAGCCTTGCAAACAGGCACAGCTCCCAAGCTACAGTATGCCTGGATGCTTGCAAGCCAATCAGTCGATTTTGGCTTATTTTTTCTCGTTGGAATGCACAGAACCGCATTGCAGTGCTTTTGTGATTGTTGAATTTGCAAAATTGCAATAGAAGCTTTGATCCATTGCAAAAGTTAATCACCAGGGAGCCCTGAAAATGCACCTACAGTATCCCCCATCGCTATTGCAAAAGTTTCATGATCAGCCTAGCATTATTCAAATTTTCTTTCCAGGACATGACGAATTGCATATCCAACGCTCCGTTCGAAAATCTCACCAACGTGGCTCGAAATATCGAACCACCGACGTATTTGAACGTATTCGGTCCCAGCGTGGACGGATCGATAGTGATCAACGATCCGAAACATAATCTAGAACAATACAGCGATTTATTCCGAGGTCTGGATTTAATGATCGGCTTAACCAAAGTGGAAGCCTATCATTTATTGGGCGATCGTGAAATGCGAGAAGGCGTTGATCGTCGAAAACGCGACCAAATCTACCGAACGTTGGTGTCGAATTTATTCCTTTTTCATCGGAACGAAATCTTGAGCGCAGTGGAGGACGAATACACTGATTGGCAATTACCGACTATGCACGAACCGGGCAATATTCGTAAAGGAATTTTACAATCCTTGAGCGATGGATTGTACGTTTCACCGGCCATCAACGTGGCTAGATTACATTCGAGGAAAATTCAACCGTTCGATCATGAAAGCGGATCGTATTTGGATCGTGGTAAATAAGTGGCCAAAATTTGGCTTGAATTGCGCAATCCAGCCGCCATGCTTCTGCAAGCACGTTTCAAATTGCCGCCAGAAAATACAGTAGATTAGCAGGGCGGGGATTTAAACGTGCTAACTGCACAGGTGATGTTCATTGGTTCCAAGATTTGAATATGCAAGCACAAAAATGCAATACATGTTGGGCGGGAATTTGAATTGCGCAAATACTGATTTTTCAGGTGCCCAACCGGGCCATGCTTACAAGAATAATGGAGAGCAAAAAGCCGGATCAACTTTCATGTACGTATTCACTGGCAGCACTCAATCGCCGAGTATTCACCGAGGATTATTATCCGAAACCGTGCATCTAGAGGATTTACCATATATCCTTGGATATCCGCTCCTCGATCCGTCTCAATTAGAGCATACTGTATTCGATCGTACGACATTCACCAATACTGATCGAATATTGAGTGAAGCAATGATGAGATATATTTCGAATTTCGTCAAAACAGGGTAAGAAATTAAAATTAACAAGCCATTTTTATAGTGGTCATTATTTTCTAGGAATCCAAATCCATCACCATTACGAAATGATGACAGGGTCCCTGAGAAGATGAAGATAAATTGGCCTGAATTTCAAGCGGATTTCAAAGAAGAATATGTGGAAATTGGTAATGGATACTTTTTCGTACAGTATGCTCAGAAAATTGTGATCAGTATTTTTCAGGCTCTAATCCAATACCAGGATCATTTTATCGGGCCCATGAAGTGGCGTTTTGGAATAAATTCTTACCATCATTAGAACGTGCTGGTCAAACTGAGGCTAACGAAAAGCATCATCAATTTCCGTACAATTCAACATTTTACGGCCTGGCTCGTCCGATGGAACGGTATCCAGTATTCATACCACCGCCTGTACCGCCAACGCCCATGTCACCAGCGTTGCAAGCGAAATTACAGGTGCGGTTACAGTATGCCAGGGATGGCTGGCAATTGCATGGCAATTGCAGAACTGCAATTGCGATTACAGTATACCTGTACCTTGCAATTGCGGAATTGCAATAGCGGTTACAGTATGCCAATACCGGCTTGCAGTGTGCATAACAAAGTGGAACTGACCAATTTTCAGGAAGAGAAAATCAAAAATCAACAACGCGCAGCCGATGGCACCTCGACAATTTCTCCATCCACGCCCAGTAGCCAACCGGTTCAAGAAAGTTACAGTACCATCCTCAGCGTGACAGTCGCGGTTGGCTGTGCACTGCTCACATTGAATATTCTAATATTCGCCGGAATTTATCATCAATGGGACAAGCATAAACGATTCAGAAAACGTCAGGATAATCATCACCACGCATCTCATCAGCATCAGCAACAAGCTCATTACGAAGTCGCATCCGCCGGACCATTGCCCGTGCAATCGGTGAATGCTAGTATGTTGAATTCCGGATTCACCGCTGGGCCGATGAGTCCGAGCGGTCAACAATCGAATATCGGAACACCGGCAACGTACAATATGAGCTCACCCATCACTCAACAAACATTGGCCATGAGTACTGGTATTGGACGAATGCCACCAGCACCGCCTCCACCGACTGCGGTCACATCGACGTCCAGTCCGCTCCCATCGGCCAATGCGATGGATAATGATTTGCATCCGACATTATCATCGAAAACTTATCATTCTCATCATCACGGTCATCAACATTTACCACAGCAAATGCAAATGCAATCGGTGGATACGCCAGGCACACCGCACGGGGTGTACGCCGAACAGGAACCATTGCTGAATCGAAGCTTTATCAGTCCGACGTGTCCCAGGCATGGGAAGCAAGCGGCGGCTGCTGCGGCCGCGGCCATGGCTGCAATGGAAGAAATTCAGGTGTGATTTAGAATTATTCCAATGGATTACTGTATAAATATTGGCAGACAGATTTTGTCACTGCATCCCCACATGTGTAAACTGTACATTTTATACTGTATATGGTATTCAACGAGTAATTACTGTAAGAATCTGTTATCATTGCCTTTTATGGACTGAGGCTGTTTGATTGTCCATGCAAGCATTGCAATCATATTTTTCGTAATACGCTTTAGGCAAGTCAGAACTGTTTGCATGGATCAATGTCCGAGTATCATTGTGTCCTGCTGATCAGCTCCAGGCTGATATGATCAGTCTGATCGATTTCAGAATACAATCAGCCCTAACGGTGCTGGTGATTGTCACTATGCCAACGCTTGCCAAACATTGATCGTTCAAATATGATCACATCAGATTGTTGAATCATCAAATTGCTGTGCAAGCAGACCCTAAGCTGCAATGGCTTTGCTAAGGTTGCAAACGACACGCCAGGTCACGTTGATTTGACGGCATAAAACTTCTGCTAGAAACGCCTGTAATTGCAATGTGGTTTCAGTAGTGCCTTCTGTACATTCTGCAAAATGCCTTGATCTTGATTGAAGGCAACTAGCGTGTAATTTTTCCCGTTTGCTGCACCATTAGCATTATTCAGAAATATGCTAGTAATAAATGAGAATGTAATTGATCGCTTATGCATCGATTTCCATGTGATTAATCGATAATTGCCTGCCATTCATCCCACAGGTTGCGTTTTTTTCTGTAGATTGACACGCTGTGGTTGATCACTGTGAAATGACCATTGATGTATCAACTCTAAGCTGATGCGATCCACTGACCAAGTGGTCATGGAATTCTGATTGCCATGTTCAGTGAAGATATTCTACCGATCGATCGCATCAGCGGATTATTCACATGTAAGTGATTGTGACCATTGGGTTACAATGCAGTGGACAGTGCCCACTTGGCCTGGGTCACTTTGACCACTTGTCACATGCACTGGCCATTGTCCACTTGGCCTTGGTCAAGCCATTGACTTCATTCTAGGCGCTCGAATTTCGTCTGACGAAATTCTGTCAACACAAAAAGCGATCACTGCACATCCGACCAGAGGTCAACCAGTGCAATTTTTGGATCTGAAATTGGACAATATGCTATAGTAACGCGTGATCAGTTTGCAACCGATCAAGTAAGAAAATACACGCAAAATGTACCATGAATTCATGTGATCGTCGATTTTCAGAGTGCAGATATATCGTGGTTATTGGGTCAATACATTTGCTGATTGCCAAAATAGGGGATGACTCATGGGAATCGGAGCGGTCTGACGAATTGGAATGGATCAAGCAGCTGTATGTAGTATCCAATGGTCATTGATTATGAAATTTGATTTTATGATGATTGGTGAGGAATACTATGCGATTTTGGTATGGTAATTGAATATTCATGGATGCTATTTTGATTGCAATATTCATGTGCTGTGGATTTTGAAATTGGCATACTGTATGATTGCTGGAAATATATTCGTTTTATAGCATTAAACACAGAATCTGCCTTCCAGTTTATAAACACAACACAACATCAGCTTTTTCCAAAATTACGGATGCCTAAAAACCGACCAATCGGCTCGTGCCATTCAAAATCGATTTTTCTGATCAGAGATATGAGATGATCATGCCCGTGTGATCAGTAGCTGCATAATTGATAATCCGATCGATCAGCATGATCAAACTGGCTCTGATTTTTATCCACGTTCTGAATGCGATTTTTGAAATGCATTTTGGGGGATCACATTTGCATACAGAAAGTGAACAGCGTAAAAATGCAAACATTAGATATAGGAACATGTAACTGAGGGCAGTTTGATCCGATACGTGACAAAATCCTAAAATCAGTTAGGACTCCCCTTTCCAATCGCTGCACAGTTGTGCATGATCAGTCACATTGCGCAGTGTTTGGTGAAACTGATTCTTCACATGCATTGTCCATTTCGGATCATTCTCCAACCAATTCCCGATTCCATCATCCATCAAATATCGATTATTCTTCTGGATCACTTCCTGGAATGGTGCCAAACCATCATTCGAAGTCATTCGATATAATTGCTCAATATTGGATGAAACCAGGAGTTGGACAGTGTCCTTCGTTAATCCAGAAGTGGATATCCGTTTGAATGGCAAGGATTATCACCTAGATGTGATATTTTTAAGGAAACCTGATCAGAAGGCATCTGTGGTCAGTTCGAGCCGTGTGACCCAATGGGCATGTAAAAATGCTATCCAGGCATGATGCCGTGAAAAATCAGAGGTAAAGTGAGCCTGGAAAGACATTTTTTCGATTTTTGAAATGATCTGATATGATCATAATTACACAGGTTTCGCGAGATCAGTAATGCCAGTAACTCTTGTGCCTTTAGCATCACAAAGAAATCCAAGTCAAGAACAAAACGCTAATCTAAATGGAAACCAGCCGAATCCTCAAGATCCTCATCACCAGTATCTAATCCAACACGACTCACGATCCAAGACCAGCAAATGGTCAATTCTATGATCCGCCCCCAATGGTCACTCATTCCAACCAATCAATGCTCAGCAATCCAGACCATCCGCAACTGAGCCAAGGATAATCCCTGTGCGCGGGGAAGAATCCAGGCAATCGCAAAATCCCTCAGGGACTAGCATAAGAGAAAATATGCAGGCAATGCAAGGAATGAGGGATTTCCACAAAATCAGCAGAATGATCATACTCCGACTGTGACCATGAATATAATTAGGCCATTGAATCAATATAATCAAATTCCTGGTATTCGCATGCATGATCAGCAAAGCGCGGCTGGGAATCGAACTGTGGATACATTATTTTATTGAGGTGAGTTTTCAATGCTTCTGGTCTACATAATCCCATATTTGAAAGTTCTCAAAGCATGGGCTAATGTGCTTTCATTGAATATGCAAACTTGCATTATTTTCCTCAATCTTCACACATGACTGATTCGTGATGAGTGTTCAATCTGATCCATCATTCCATCAAACTTACCATTGCTCGACCCCTGCATGCATTCAAAGCTGACCCTTTTCAGGGTCCATCAGTGGAGATCAGGTATTCCAGTAGTGGTCCTGCCTCGATCTGGCAGCAGCAGAGCATCCACTGTCACTGAAATAATGCCCAGAGAGGTAGGGAATATTTGTCAGGTTATCACAGTATGATCAGACAGGCACTGCAATATCTGTGGATTATTGATTGATTTGCAAATTTTGCTGTGATCAAGCTTGATATGATCGCAGAACAGGGAGGTTTGAATTTTTGTATTGGAAAATATGTTGAGAGAATGAAACGCAGCCAAATTGATCCTAAAAATATATCGCTATTTTTACAGACTCTTTGCTGCACGAAGTCCAGCCTGGACTGAGGCATATTTGTCAAGGCATGATCATACTTTTAGCTAATAAATAGAATCAGATTGCACAGTAGAAAATGATGACTAAAATAATTGCAAATACAATCGGCATTGACCACTGTCCAACTGCAGCAATCAATGCAGACTTGCTTCCAATGCCTGCAGTCAGCCGCCAAATAAACTCCAATCCAAGCCAATCTTTTCAGGGGCCCTAAATCGAGGTCGTATGGCTCACTCCGAATATTCCGCACGCAGTAATTCGAAACGTAGCCATTCCATGCAAGAATTCGGACATGGATAAATTCCTAGAAGAGCTATTCAAACCTGTGGCAATTGATTGCTATGATTGCGCAATGCGATTGCAAGCGATCGCCAGTAATTGCATACCTTTCAGTATTGCACAATTCCACAATCGATAATATCTTGCGAAGTAATTGCGGCTAGTATCAAAGGAGGCGGTAATAGTTATAGTACATTGACCAGGAACGGTCCTGGTCGTGGAATGATGACCCCACAAGGGCCCACAATGACCACTGCACCCATGATTCCTCAATTCATGCCACACGTGAATCAGAATGTGGTCATGATGAATGGATTGTATATTATGAGCAATGATTATTAGTATGATCCGATTTTAGCTGAGAATGGTCAATATGGCTTCAAGGGATGGTCAGTATCATGCTAATTGGACAGCAATGGT
>JAQIWJ010001214.1:0-12539 GCA_034695185.1 Discolaimus major
AGACAGTTTTTGGAAAAATGGTCTTAAGACAGTTATTGGACAAGACAGTTTTTTCGCCAATAAGACACCCACATGGACATGAATGATGAAGTTTGGAAGATTGGCCAAGATGAGATCCGATAAACAAGAATCACAATGTGCAGCAAATTGTATTCAAGACACTGCCAAATAATGCCAGTGAAACATGAGGTGGCCCATGCTCAATCAGTACTAGCGATATCCGCCAATAATGCCTTTCCCATAAGCTGGGCAGCCTAAGTATTTCATAAATTTACCAAAATAATTTTGGTGCATTTCTGTTTTCATACACTAGGGCATACCTTCAGGAAATGACGATAGCAGATGTGAATTAATTACGGAAACCGAAATTTATTAAGATAGACTACTATATTTGAATCACCAATAAACCACAAAAATATCCAAATATGTATCTCATAGTAAAATCGTTATATTTTATTATCAGAATTGGTCACACGATGACTTCTTATCGAAAATCTTCGAATCATTTGGCCAGTGTATAGAAAAAGATGATCAGAACATTCTCAAAGCATGATCTGACGCGACTCACGCCAGTAGTTTTTCAATTTTTTGGACACGCAGGCCATTGACATTGCTTGACATTATTGTGATAAACGGCCAAATTGCCATCTTCTTCCATTTGCAACCAATATGCGCAGCTTCGTGAACAGAGGCGGTTTTGGCTCACGACGACTGTGCTTGATGGCAATAAAAGAATGCACAAAAATGCGATTGTCCTCATGTCGTGTCAGTAGGCTTGAAAAATGATGCCGAATGCTCAGCAATTGCCAGTATTGGGCTTTTATAATGGGCCAGCTGGGTGGTGATGGAATTATAAGAATGGACTTTATCTTTGATAATGTGAATAATCAAGATATGAAAGCATGTTTGTCAAACAATGTCCTGCACATTTCGGTGAACTCGACGCCGATTAGGACGAATTGTAATGCATCGAATGATAACAGCAAGACATAAATTGATAAGCATGCTTTGATGTTTTTTAAACATTGACAAAGCCCGGTTCATGGAAAACGAAAAAGCTGATATGAGCAAAAATAAGTTTATAGTAAAACGATTATCTGTAAGGATATGCGATCATATTTTCAAAGCTGTCATTTTGCTAAAATGGAATAAAACTAGCAGATATTGCGCATTGCACCCCCATGTCAGCTCACTTCTTCAGTACAAATAGACGTTAACTATTTTCGCACACTTGCCGCCGGTTTTGCTAACCCTGGAATCTTAATTATAGGATGGCGACTTACTCAAAAACCATCGAACTGCAGGTCTGGAAGATTATCAATTTGCCCAAAAACATGGAGAAGAGACAATCAGCGATAAGAATACTACATCACATGGACGCCCCTATGCTTTTCCAGATGAATATACTCAGCAAATCCACTGCAGTATCAGCGAAAATCTGGACCAGTTATCACAACTAGACAACACTGATATGTTGTCAGCGAATTATCAGTCAATTCCTGAAAACTTCGTTCATTGCGGACCAACAGATGCACCTGACAATGAGACGTTCACACAAGAAGTAAATCCTGTGCATACACCCCTTGCTAGATATAACATTATTGTGGATGAAGCTGAAGGAGTGCAACCTGAAGCCACATCTGATCATGTGGAAAGAATCGCACATGAAATCCCACTACCAAACATTGATGAGAAAATTGAGGATCTTGAATCACTTGGTTTGGAACTAATGCAAACACAACGTACTTTTGACTTCACTAATAGATGTATGGCGATTCACTCCAAACCCAGTAGTAAATCTAAAAATCTTATGGCAAAACGACAGAAACGACCAAAAGGACCATTGGTATCATCAGAGGTCAGCCAAGCTGAAAGTTTTCCACAACTTCTGGAGGATTCACAACTTGTTGTACCAAGCGTCACTCCTGACCCTCAGCATATTCCATCACAAACACCGGTTCCTGAACCGAAAGAGCATCAGCCACTAAGTAAACCATCACAAGTTCTATCAGAAGAAATGTCCGAAAGACGATCAGGATCAAGACAACCGTTAGTATCATTGGAAATGGCTGAAAGGCGTATCGATTCTATACGTGGCAGACAAACAAGCATGAGTAAAGACTCTCAGATGGAACAAATTCTATGCGAACAATTACGCCAATTCGGAGTGCATGGTTTAGTACGTATGGAAGATGTGGCAGAAATTTCTAAACTTTTGACTGATGATTTCGATGTGGTAGAAAGTAACAAGAAACAGAAAAAGAAGAAACTGAAGCGTGAAAGCAAAGTGTGATAGTCGGACTATGGTACCTGCAAGGAAAAATATCTATTGATGCAAAGTCACCATTGTGATTGATAAAATCAGAAACATCTTTTCAGCAGATCATACCTTTAGCCAAGCGTGCTGTTAAAGCAAGTCTGGTGAGTCTGCAGAGACACGGTTTATACTCTCTAGTTTTACTGTAATTTGAACTGATTTGTGGACTGAAACTTGCTTTTATACTCTCCAAATTGACAAAGAAGCAACAGAAAACCTCAGATGATGTGCTACCCCCAGAAACTGACAACTGGTAAGGGTACAGCCAGTACAGTAATCAATGCTGCGAACAGGATCGTGCCCACAATGAATAGAATCATCAACAACCGCTCGACCACTCTGGCCAATTGTCCCCATTCCATTTGCACGTATTCGTAATCCATTTGCCATTCCAATCGATTATCGATATTCTTCATTATATCGCTCATCATCGACAGGGTCTCGTTCATTGCGTGACACATGGTTTGGTGCTAAGAAATTATGCATGATCAAATGACTACTGAAATCAAAACCGTTACCTCTGCGCATCTAGAATGGGATGGGCGCATCACAATCAATGATCGCCTGCCTCCAAAATCAATTTGAGACTGATCACTGCTCAAAATCGTCTCGCTCAGGGCTCGATTTCCAACTATCATGGCCTTTAGAGGCTGATATCCAACTCGGCATTCGAAAGCTGTTTTCAATGAATGTTTGCTACCACTTTTCTCAACCTGCAAGAATATCTTATAAATAACAATTTCGAATTCCAGGTTGAACATACTCCAACTCCTCCATTCGCTTGAATCAAAGGTTCTTTTGATTCACCAATTTCGGGTTCACATGGTGCAGGTATCTTTTTCAAACCGTTCGGTTTTGGACCACGAGGTTTTGGCGGGAAATCCAATTTCATACACAACATGCGAGCGATATATCCGAAGAATAACTTCTTGGCGCCATTGGACAACGGTTTGCCAGCGTTGCCTTTACTTTGCAGGCGAAGCGTGACCGTGGTGATGATAGTGGCGGCAAAGATTAACCAAATCAGACCGATGTAGTATTTACCTGCAAAGAGACACGGATTGGTGTTTGGGTAAAGCTGAATCGAAAATTTTGAATGCCACTTCAATGCTGCATAATCACGGCTAACAGAATGAATGCTAGCTAAACTGCATGTCAAAGTCGGATATTCAGGAGTCATGTCAAATTTGAAAATTCAGATTTGGCGATCGTGCAGGGTCTGGAACAATAAGCCACACTATTCTTACCAATCAATGGGACCACCTTGGATGTAGCTGGCATTTTATCGGCCACCACTAAAATCAGACATCCATTACAGCAATGAGCAGCTTTTGATCAATCCTTACTTAGCAAGATGATAGCCAGTGATAACAAGGCAGTGACACCCAACGACACCTTCTCCGTATTCTCGCCATTACTCGAGTACGGAGTGAAGAATCCGACCATGGTGACGATTGTAATAAATACACTGGGTATGATCAAATTCAGGACATAATAGGAGGGATTTCTTTCCAGCATGAAGTAGTAAGTAATATCGGGATACGGCTCAGGGCAGCAATCGTAGTATTTCAAGTGTTGCGTGTATGAGAAATTCAACAATTTCCATTCGGTATTTTCCATATAATATATCAGATTATTGGTACTGTGTTTTGGGATTACGATGAGTTTTGAACCGTCAACGCTCCACGATGCTAGCATCATGCTGCAATTCTGAAAGGAATCCATTCATGCATGATGCAAGTATCGATTTTTGCGTATCCTTACTTGCTGATCAAAAGGGAAGTATGTCATGTCCAAATTGCAAGTGATTTTTGAAATGATGGCTCGAAAGCACATGACCGAACCGGTGTAATTGAGGACGGCGTTTGTTGTGAGCTCGTTTTCTTTGATGTTCATATCAGCACTGAAAGAATGGCATTGATTGACACAGCAGTTTCCTTGGCTTCATGCTTAAAGAGGGTGTTTGGTGGATCTTCCATATGGATGATTGACAGCCAGGTCAGTCGCACACCCTCCCTCCTTATCCTTCAGCGTGTACACACCTGTTGGCCACATGGTGACCTGTCCATCATCGACATCGAAGATCCGCCAAACAGCCTTTAGTGGTGGTCAACAAACTGACCGTGCTGGTTTTAGTTTGACTATTCTGACTATTTTGCATTATGCTAGTTGCTTTGTACCTATTGATAAAAACTGACGTATAATTCACCAATGTGTCACTTATACTATTGCATAAAGATTACAATTGCAATTAAGCAAGGGTTGATTACTTGTTATAAAACAACAAGTCTGGTCTCCAAACTCTGTCGGCTGGTACATGAAGAATCTCGACACCGCCATAATCTTTTGGGTCCCAGGTCAGGAAGTCGTCTTGCCAGTACTGCAATTCGTATTCATATATACCATTATTACAGTATACATTGCAAATTTATTGCAACACCCACTGCACACACCAAAGCCAAGGCCTCAAATTTTGCAGCTGTCAAATTTGAAAGATTTATTTGGTTATCAGCCAATTGTTGCAGCATGTGGTGAGATGTTGTCCTGCAAAATCTAACATTTACCTCCTCAATCCACAAATATATCGTTAACACTTGATCAATTTCATCCTAAAGATACACGATCACTTTGAAAAAGTAACCTGTAAAGGCCAAAGTGATATACTTACCACTTTCAATACTTGCTTGAACCATAAGTGAACATATACTTCCACAGGTAGTGATGTATTCGCAACTGGCCGAATTTCTTTCCGATAATATCGAAATAGATCATCCAATAAACGATGAGAATTTGATTCACTTCCATTATTATTTGATAGCATGGCTATAACATGTGGGGATCATGGCCTCATTGGAATGTGATTTAGGTTCTTTGCTGACCATGGATCATGATTGACATCAAAAAATGTCAAGGGTTAGTGATCCTGTGTAGACAGTTGGCCTTGTCCACTGGTCATCGACTCATTTTCAATTACCTTGCGCAGATGGAATCACAACGCACAATACCATTACAGTAACCCAAATAGGCAGAATTGTAACCATCATTCTGAATATTCAAAATATGAAACGTAAGTTAGTACCAAGAAAAATTGGCCTAACTTCATGAGCCATAAACTCTCTTATGCGTTACATAATTCTTCTCACAATAACAGACGAATTCATAAAACCCCTTAATTGGCCACCGTCCATGGACGCATTCAATTATTCATACTGCGTTCACATACGCAATCCATACCGAATTACAGCCAGACTCATGGAAACGTGATAGACCCAATCTCCTGGCAAATCATCTCCGGTTTCTGAACCAAACAGGAAGGCAACGATGGTACTTCTAGCAAGTTTTCATGATACTTTTTATACGATTTTTGAGTCTTGTGTAAATAAAGATTCCTTAACTGGCTTTGTTTGATGAGAAACTCGCATGGACATAGCTGGAGGCATATTCGCTTTCACTATGAAATGAGGCAAGTTCTTGGTGTGTATATTTGTTCGGATGCAATTTCCTAAATGTGTTTTTCTTTGCATTTGCATGAACTAGAAAAATGTGAGTGTGCATGGGAAAAAACGGAGAATAAAAATTTGTATATTCCAATGTGACTGGCTAGGCACATTTGAGTAACGCTTTATTCAAAAGTTAAAAGCTAGTAATTTGTCAAAAATTGATGCAATATATCTGCTTATTTTGGACCCAAATGAAGCAAAAAGCTACCTTAATGACAGTTAGCATCTCTCAAGGGACAAATAACTTGCTAAAGCTAAGCAAATAAACTTTCTAATGCTCAGCTATTTCATTTTAAGTTTTCAGTTTTATATAGTACAGGGTTATTATAAAGAAACTTTTAAAACCGGTTTTTGGGAAGTCACTTTATTGTAACCCTGTACATGCATATACAGTCAAATTTTGAATTACGATACACAGTGCGGGAAATTGACATAGGAATAATGCATGTCTGCTCCTAGTGGTGACACGTGGCTTCCATCAGCCAATGGCAGCCATTATATTTGCTGGCGTAGTCGATCGTTACCATTTTCTTGATTCTTCAATTAGTTACATCATATTCCTGATCAAAAAACTTGACAATGTGGTGCCTAATAATCGCGTTTCAAATATTTATCACGTTAATATCTGGTCAAGTACATGGTCAACCTCCACCGCAACAACAATATCAACAGCCGCCGCCTGTTCAGCAACAACAGCAATTTCAGCAACCAGCCGGTGGTCAGCAGCAGCCGGTTGGTGGGCATCAACAACCTCCACCTCCAGTGCCTCACGGTCAACCTATTCAGGGTCAACATGGACAACCGATTCAAGGTCAGCCAGGTCAACCTGAAATGCACAAATTCGCTGATGAGAAAGAATTACACGATCAGCAGTAAGTCTGATTTTGTCACTGCAATTATTTGCGGGCAAAATGCATAAAACCTGGAAGGTTTAGCCTGTTTAATAGCACAGACACATCATTTTGCATATATGTGCCAAAAAATACAGGCTAATTTAAGCAGATCACCTGGCTAACTTGACTTATTTCGTTTTTGCACAAGCCAACACCTGTCATGCAAAAATCCATACATGTGTCATTGATAATTGTTATGACATGATTTTTCAGACACATCAAATCCCATTTGGAAGGTCAAGTCAACCCTGAGCAACAAATGACCAACGAGCAATTGCAATTCCATTATTTCAAAATGCACGACTCGAATAATGATAATATGTTGGATGGTATTGAGCTAGTCAAGGCTATTACTCATTGGCATGGAGGTAAGATTCAAATTTTGTACAATATAGTGCAAAGGAAGGGACAACCTCCTTCTGCAGAATGTCCATGATCTCAGAATTCAAGCAGTTTTGGATAAGGATGCTCTGTGTCCTCATGAAAATGCTACCACAGTGATCTCTCTACATGGAAGGGGCCATGTCCACACGTAAAAATGTGGCATTGTAAAAGGGACCATCTCAATCTTGACCAGTCTCATGTGACGCCTGTCAAGGGACCATCTCATTATTAAACTGATCTCTCCAAGGTGTATATCTGCAGTTGTAATTTCATTTCAAGGGACCATCTCCTAATCAAAAAACTTTCACCCTGATGCTTGTCCGCCATCCAAACTTACACCGGTTTCATTTTCAGACGAAAAACTGGCACCTCCGAAGCTTTCTGAGAAAGAGCTTGAAGATATGATTGATCAGATATTGAAAGATGACGATTTCAATAATGACGGATACATCGATTACAGCGAATTCTTGAAAGCTCAACAAGGACGAACCTAAGGGACACTTCTGATAGGTTCTGGTTAGTGATAATTGCTATTTATGGCGCTAGGCATGCGGTGAAACTACATGTCTAAAATTGATATTATGAAAACTGTGTTTATCAAAAGTATTGCGGTCGGTTTATGACTCATAATTTTATGTTATTGGATAAAATGGACTTCATTGTATGCAGAAAATCGGTTTTCGATTTTTTCTTCAACCGAAACAAGTACAGTACAGCTGCACAAAGTCACCAATAATTCACTGCCTCAAATAAGCATCCAAGAACATCATTGTTTCTACCCATGCTTGCTGCGATGCCAGCGGATCATATCTGGTGATATTCTCCACTTCGGCCAATGGAACGCTGAACGCATGCATTGCTTGACTGAACGTATGCATTTGCCAATCGAAACCCAGTCCATCCAGTTGAGTTAGGACATCGTTTACCTGTAAAGTCAGTATTGTGTTCGGGACCGTATATTTATCTGATTTAGCATTGACATGCTATGTGGGGGAGAACTTATTATTAACGGTAGTATTCATACAGTGTATATTTGAATAATATATCAGGGACCATCTCCTCTGGTGATTACCCATCTCGGATTATTTTGCAGTAATCATGGCCACCTCACAAATCTTCCAAGTGATCCCTGTACCAGAAGTTTCGACATATATACTATCATATACATCTCCATTTCTGGTGATGGTCCCTGTCTAATGCCACATGGAAAGCACTGATCCATAGGGAGCGTATCCTCATCTTTCCATTACATCCGCCCTAGTAGTATGATGATAAAGCATACTGTACCTGTTCCTTTGGGTTCAATGGATCTTTCCACCCATGTAAAATCAATAGCTTGGTATTGATGCTTGATTGTGGACCTTGTTGAACTGTGGTCATGTTGACTGGTCTCAAAATAGAATGGACGCATACTGCTGCTGTCATATCGACCGCTTTCAATCGCAATGCGTCCAGTACAGTGAGACCGCCAAGACCATACCCAATGGACGCAATCTGAAAAAGGCATGATTTATGCATTACCCTTCAATTCTGCCAATTGCAGCATTTTTGTAAGAATGCGAGTGGTGGGAATGACAGTGGTATTGTGTCTGCTGGTCACTTGTATGGGTCACTTCAAGATGGTCCCTTTCAGGCATCCCGTTGAAATGACTGATCGTACTAGTCACCTTCTATGCATTCACAAGGCCAAATATCTTAAAATGTGAATCACTAGGTCTATCTTCCTACATTCATCATTACGTGCCTACATAGAGACTCATCGTTCAATGTTCACTTTGGAAAATATCAGAAAATGTGAAACATCTACGTTTCTGAGGTAGAACAGAGGCATGCGTAGGTTTGAACTGCTGAATAAATACTCCTTTGTACATAGATATAAACACAGGAGTATCAGAGACAAGTTCATTTTCGATATTCCTATTCGATTCTACTGTTCATCATGAATTCTACGTTGATGTTCATTTTGGTCAGCCTATGCGTAAGCATGCTGTGCAGTATTGCGTCTTCAGCACCAGCTGAAGGTAAGCTCCTCCTGCGTCAAAAAATTCATTGATCGATCGGAACTGATTTTTAGGCGAAAATCAGCACAATCGTTCCAAAAGGAGGTAAGTTACAAAGCCAAGCGCATGTGCTTCAATGAATACTGATCAATTTCAGATTTTGCTGGCCATGGGACAAGTGTAAGCCAGATTGCCAAGGAGTCAATTCGGATCCGAATTGCATGGGATGCTTGAGGAATAAGGATTGCAAAAGCGGATGTTGTAAGTTCCATAACCCCCCAAAGGTCTTTTTTGGATGGGGATATAAATAAGCCTAAAAGTCCAGGCCTTTTTGGTTCATGTCAGATTATGGTATTGTTTTACATTTTAGGCGGCATGATCCAAGGCAGCTCAGCAGCCGAAATCCCCGGCATGTCATTCTGCTGGACGCCTCCGGAGGATTTGAAAAACCGACCCGGAAATTGTTTGGAGAAGGATTTGGAATTGAACTAGACAATCAAATAAAATGCAAATAAGCATTTTGCATTGTGTGCTTGATTTACAATAATATTTGCCTCGTTGATTTGCCAATCATGATGTAGGATCAAAAGAACCTGCTATGTTCACGTACCCTGTTAACAAACGGCAGTCTCTTGATCTGACTGAACGCCAATACGAATTGATCCAATAACACTTTCCTGGTATCGGTCTGACCGTTCTGATCATCTTGTTCGCCATTCGCAATATGCATATCAGCAGCTAATGCAGCGTATCCTTGCCTGGCTAAAGCCATGGCCTTTGCATCTTCGAACGAACTCCTTCCATCCGCATCAGGAGCTATGATCACAGCTTGAAAAGGTCCGGGAAAATCTGGATGAACGAATAAGCTGGTCAAATTGCGCGATTTATTCCCATTCGACGATGCGTATGTGAAAGTGTGTATGCGAATTTCCAACGTAGGATCAGCCAAAATGGCTTTGTACAATGGATTTCCAAGAAAATTGCTCGAGGCTAATTGGAATTGAATGAGAAATGCTAGGAATATTTCGAAATACATGATGCTATTATGACGACAGAACACTGGTATTGTGGGCCTTGCATTCATGGACCTTATTGATCAATACATGCGTCCAGAACAGCTTTCACAAACAGGTCATCCCATGGGTTGTTTATTCAATTTTCTTCCTGACCATTTAAAAACACATTATTGATCAAATTTTGGCGGCCTAGAAAGGCAATGTTATGACGTGTGTATGATGAATCAAAATGATCTGCATCAATGATCTGGACTGTGTGACAACGTCACCGGTGATCTGCATTGTATGCACTGCAGACCTGTTGACAATCTTTCAATGCCTAACTATTTCACCTCCTTTTTGCTCACATTATCATAGCAGGTTTTCAAAAATGTGCCAAATCAACAATTACAATGGGCATACCTAATTCATTTATGATATATGAATAATTGAACACATCAGGGTGGCTGGAAAAACATCTTTTGTACCCAGATACCTGATGTGATTGCAGGCCTCAGTGACCAATTTCTGTGACGTCATTTTAAACTAATTAGCTTAAGGGAGACATTATGTAAATTATCAACTGCAGCTGTCTATCATCGTAATAGGGTGCAATGCCATTATAAAAAGAAGACCTGTTGAATTATTTATTCTTTATATCGGACTTGTTGCGAATTCCTTCCTACCTCAAGTCGGTGCTGTGTGAAAAATTATAAAGGCATATTTACGGTTTATTTGGTAAGCCGTAAGTAAAGCTTGGATCTGTTTGTTATTGATAAGCTTGCACTATGCATCAGTTGTGGACTGGTCTGACATTGATAGCAACGATGAATTTCACATGCACGATAATTCCATATTTTGTGGCAAAAGTCTCGATGACAAAAGCTGCCTACCTTAGCTTACATTTCTGAACATGTGCCAGATAGAACATACTTCCTTCTAATGCCACATAACAAACCCCATTAAATTGCAAACAGTCCTAAAGGCCTGTTCCTTGTTGTATTCATCAATATTCTTCGCTTAGAAAGGTCAGTTGTGCCAGAAACACTCGGCTTTAGCTTGTTATTCTTTCTAGGATTTCAAGTCATGAACGAGTGCAGATCCTGTGCAAAGGGCAAAGCATAAGTTGGATTTTTTCCTCATAATGGATTTACATTTTCAAACTAACGCAGACAGTGTGTGCGTGCAGTGTTCAACGTTCATGAATTCTAATGCGATTATCCAACAGTTTGTAATGGCATTTGCATACTTAATTTTATGAAGTAAGCTTATAAGATGAAATGTGATCTACTCCCACCTTGTTCCTCCTAGTTCCTTGTGCTAAAAATATGCAATTCTTCTGATGTCATGAAATAAGATGATCACTTTATCTATCCATATTTTCTAGAAATATAATTAAGTATAGAAATGCCCTTTACATCTCACATTACACCTTTTATCCGAAGAACTTCGGTTCTGAGAGTCTGACATTTATACCTACAGTATCCCGTTATTCTACAAGCATTCTAGTTTTAATCAACTAGAAAAACGCAATGAATGTATCGCAAGCTCCCTAGTTGATTGATAGGTGCATCATCTGGATATGAGCCAAATTGGAACACGTGGCCTCTGGATCTCATTGAAAAGAGAGCAGGTGAAAAAAAGACGGAAGCAAGGACCATTGGATCTCTTCGTAATTACCTATGGATCGAGCATGGCACGCGTTTCTTCCAGCAATACCTTAGGGGTTTTTTTTGATGGCACTGGTGCATCGAGCAGGAATCCATTGATGCGAGAGTTTGTCAATTATTCATTCAGCATTCACGGCTTCAATGATCGCGTGCATCTTAGACGTTAGCCGTTCATCATCTAACTCATTGGTAAATGTGATTTATTTCCCAGAATTCAATCGTCTTTGAATATCGACGTCATCAATTCGAAGGAATATTGGTCGATCAAAACGCCCCCTCGGCTTAAAATCCCCATTCATTTCTTCCTTTTCGCCTTCCCATGAATGCGCATGCCCTAGTCGTGTAGTCAATGTTTCTCCATTTCCATTCATTAGTGAAAAACCATCAGCTAGTCTTCACTTCACCCTAGCTTTGCAGCCTTGTGTTTTCGAACCAATATTTCCTTATACCCTGCGTAAAAGTAAGTAGCTAGATAAAGGTTCAGGGGCTCTGTGGGTCCAGACTAGTAGGCAAGCTAGCATTGATTGCTAGGCGTAGGAAGTAGATGGAGAAAAGCTGAATGCAAAACTTAGGATGACGTCAATTGTGTATTCACACTCCGGCGGCCGAGGGTGCATGTCCTGTAATCACAAACGGGAACTAAAACAGGATGCTCGTTTTCACTCAATTCGAACCAAACTCATCGTCCCATCCAGTGTCACGTGTTGATTATCTAACTAATTACTCATCAGAATTACATGATATTTGGAATATAAGCTAATTGGACTATGCGGAAATTGA
>JAQIWJ010001215.1:0-12538 GCA_034695185.1 Discolaimus major
ATGCAACTTTTTGCAATTGCGCAATTATTTGCAACTGCACTGCCTGCTGCAAGCATGCAACCAACAAGCTTCTGCGAGCGCATTGCGCAATGTAACGCAATCCGATTGCGCAATCACATTTGCAACCGCAACTACGCAATCTGCCAGCTCCTGCAATTGCAGCAACTGCGCGTGCATGCATTGCGCAATGCAGTGCAATCCAACTCGGCTGCCATAGCAAGCTTACTTACCGATTTTCAAGCACAATTCTTTCCCGTATTTATCGAAAATGTATCGAAATTGGTCCTGGGTGACACCGGCGTGCGTTCTGGACAATCGACACGAATGCGATAAACGCGGCGTGGTCAGTATCAATTCGTCAGTTGGCATCGATCGAAGCCGAGTGAAATCGATCACCTCCAAGTTGCCATAATCGAGATATTCCACCTGAAAATAGCCGTGTTTGTAATGTTACAATGCAAATGCGAAGGCAATTGCGCAATTGCAGAATGCAATATATTGCAATTGCAAGTAATTGCAACAATTGCGCAATTTCATTGATTCTCAAAGGCGATCGAAAATCTGCAACTGCAAGGCAAAACTTGCCATTGCAGAAGCGTATGCAATTCACTGCAACTGCGTTGCATTGCGCAATTGCATAAATTGCGCAATCTTAGCAGACAACTTACGCAAGCCTTCCCATTCCTCCACACCGAAAGCAACCTGGCCCTGAACCAACCGTCGTCGAAATAAGCCGCGTACATCGAAAGTAAATTGACGTTATTCAAATCCAATCGATCCTCCTCCGGTACTTCCATATTGGGAAAATACTCGCATAATCGATTGTGAATATTCTTCAATAGAGCTTCATCGTTTTTGCGGACCACGAAGAATTTATCCAACGCTGAAATACAGGTGATTAATTATTGCGCAATCGATTGCGCAATTTGTCAGGCCTGCGGCTATAGCTCAACTGATAGCGCATCCTGCCTCACAATCTAACGGCCCCTGGTTCGAATCCCACCGCGGCCCTAGATTTTTTCACATATTCTCACTTACCTTCCAGATAAAAAATATTTACGCCGATCAATTCATCATCCACCACTGGATCCGGACCGAAAGGAACGGGCACACCATGATTCTGAGCCATTGCTTTCCTGAGGCCTAAAAAAGTCAATACATACCAATACACAACACAGATATGCAGCAATCAGTAAAATAAATTCAGGTCATAGACCAATCAGAATGATTCAAAATTCATACATCGATCATGTGAAAAGTTTACTAAATGATTAAAAAAGGCATCAAAGTAAGCGATAATTTGATATTGCAAAGGTCCTTCACAAGCCTTGGTTTGATTCGATTTGAGATTCTTCTTCAATGGCCAACGTAAATATTGATCTTGCGATAACGATTTTGACCTCGCCTGTGCTAATCTAAAATACCGAAATAGTTGTCAATATTTTTTATGACTACTATTTTAGGAGTGAAGGCTAAGTCCAAGTTTCACAATGAAAAATGAAGTCCACTGTTTGCATCCTCCTGTGGTGCAATGGATAGCATGCTTGGATAAATTGCTCAAGGCCCAGGGTTCAACACCCAGACATGGCGAATGATTTTTCGCTTTTTCCTATGCTCAGGACATATGCAGAAGAATCAAGCTTGCAAGTTTTGCCTATCAAAGAAAGATCATTAGCTAAAGTGATGCGATATCAAAAATGACTGTTTCCTATTGCGAGCTAAGAAAAGTATTTTTGCATTGCAGTATTGATCAGGAAAATTCAAAAAAAAAACATGCAAAATCTGCAGGCTTTCGAGTTTGATCCAGAAAAATGGTAGTCCACCTCTAATATGTCAATGCACTGTTCAAAAACAGTGCAAAATATCCAAGCAAAATTTAAAATAATTCAATCCCTAATTGACCCATATGCATAATATACTTGAGCATGTATGGACAAGGTCGGTGGGGACAGAATCCAAATTTCCCGCCCAAATTTTCAAAAATTTGAAAACAATTGCGCAATGTTTGTCAAAAATTCATGATTGCGCAAACTTTATTGAAATTTTGGGTGGGGGGGTCAGGCATGCATTATTCTCTAAAATTTTTCCGCCTGGGGGTCTACCCCACATGTCCTTGAGCAACTTTTCCTCAAGCTTCCCTGGACCATTCCCAAACGTGGCAATGTATTCAGGCAAAACAAACCCGACTAGCACGCATAAATATAGATTATCCAAGAAAACAACTTTTCAAAAACTATTTTCGCTCATCCAATTCACGAGCCTAAAGAGTAGCAAAACATGCCTAGACTAAATATAAGCACTTTATATGAACGATGCTAGAGATCAAACCAGAAATGGTAAAAATATACAAGCTACCCAGCAACCGAGGGAGGATTCTATGTAAACAGCTAAGCTAAAGTTGTACAAACAGTACCCAATAGCTGCATGTAGCAAAACTGTACCTAGTATACATTGGGAAAGAATTAATCGATAATCTTTGTATATTCGAGATTCAATGAAACAGGGAAATGGTATTTTTATGCTTTTGCACGAATGCAATAAGGGTATTAATTAATCATTTTACTACACCCTAGCGAGGAGGAAAAGCTAGTAAAAACATATGTTAGAGCATATGCTAAGGGACAAAGCTGTGAAAAACATGTAATCGTGCACAAAAAAACCCTAAGAGGTATCGGATTTCGCACGGGAAACAGATGGGTTGGTTTAATCCCAATTTTTTAATGAGACCGGAGGAAGTATCAGCTTGTGTCAAACCATGGGGATGTGGTGAAAAACTTGTAAAAACAGGAGAATCTTGGCAATATGCCAGCCAACTAGCCGGATTGATTTGGATATACCCAGTTGGCGAGGCGCCAAGTTCAAATCTGATCAACAAGTGGTTAACATAAAGTCATGACCATTTTTTAAAATGCTCAATGTCCAGGGTCATCTTGAAAACTGAAATTTCGAATGCCAAAAAATATATCAACCGCCGATAATAGTCCTGTATTTTGGATCAGAAAAATGGCAAGCCCAATTTGGATAAAATGTCACAATAGCCTGACAAAACAGGCCATTTCTAATGTACCAAAATTTCGCTCAATTCCAAACTTGTCGAATCGTATCTAGTATCAGCCATTTCGCATTGCAAACCTAGTGAAAAACAGGATTACATCCAGGTGCTGATTGGAACCACACAGTTCATAACACACCAGTCAGTGTGATTTTTCAAATGAAGCAGGTGAAAGACATGTATGCCAAGACATATTACCTTCAAAACCCAGTTCCACAATGCTCCTCCCAAATGATGCGCATAACTAGTCTATACCGCATTTTAAAATGGCAGTATTGATGACAGGATGAGGCCATAAATCTTATGGCCTCAGGCATGAAGGCCAAGAGGTGACTAATTTAAAAATTACATTTCAAAACCTGAATACTGATACAGTGCTGGGAATTTTGCAATGGCATTCAAAAGATTAATCGACCTCAGAAACGGCGCTTGCAAGATCAATGCATGATTCCATGGTTAAAACAGTATAAAATACTGAATGCTTACATGATCCACTGATCAGCCAGCCAGAAAATGTGGCAACAACAGGCACTGCTGCCAGAAGTGACTCACAACCCAATATTAAAAGTGCCACAACCACTTTTACCAAGATCAGTCCTAATGGATTTAATAGGTGCAAAATCCGAATTACATCAATCCAGTAAACCCTGATGTTAGCCAACAGCCAATGATCCACATGCAATAAAAGCAAGCCTCCTACTACAAGACCGAGTATTATTAGCCAGAAAATACGCCACAAGCACCTTCCGACGTGAACTTTTCAAAGCAAAATAGCTAGCTTACGTCAGAGAGCGAAGTTAGCCAGATAAGAAAAGGAACCCATCCAACTATAGCCGGCTGGCTAGCTCCCTACCTAGCGCAGCTTTTAGTATGCTCAATGGAAAAACCGACCTATTTCTCCCCAACCCCAGCTCCGCCTGTTGCACATTCGCTCGAAAAATTCAACCAGGAAATCACCAATGTTACATGCTGTTGCATTTTATCCTGCACATGCCGAAAATAAAAGCCTAACATAGCACCTTGAATCGATTAATCACCGATTTGTCATGCCTGTGGGAAAAAGTTTGAATCAAGACCTTGCCATTACCAAGAGCCTAATGAAAAATGCAAAAATATGCATGCCAATTATAAAAATGGCCATGGATGGCTTGGACGCAGTCTCACCCAAGAGCTTCACATCGATCATTCCAAAATCAGTGCAGACCCAAGCCCAATGGAATAATCAAGAATCCAGACACTCCTTGAAACAATAAACTAGTTCCTCCCAAATTTGCTTTCTTCTCGACAACAGGCAAATATTTGACAAAGAGGTTAGGTTCGAGCTTAAAATTCAGAAGCACGGTAGCTTACTGAAATTCATAATCCAAAATTATGAAGCTTCTTATATTTTTCTGCATATGCATTAAAGCATATACGCTCGAATCAAAGCAAGTAAGGCAATTGTCGGTGTAAAATTCAAATTTTGAATGTTGCTGTACCTTAGACCGATGAGAATGAACCAAAAATCATCGTTATCGGTGCTGGGATCGCTGGATTAGCTGCAGCTGATCGATTGATCAATACGTACGGATTCGAGGATGTGACTATATTGGAAGGGTCAGACAGGATCGGTGGCCGAATTCATCCTGTTGCATATGGTAAGTCATCGCTTGCCTTAGGCAACATCAATCAAAAGCTCAAAATTCAAATTTCCCGCCCTTCCAGGGGATACATATTTACAACTAGGCGCCGAATATATCCACGACAAACAGAATCCAATCTTCCAAATGGCCCTGGATCTGGGATTAGTACCAAATCACGATGTAATATCCGAGGATTTCATACACGATCTTCGAATCATCGATCAAAATTCGTGCGATATACCAGCGAATTTGAGAAACGATACACTCGAATTGGTCACGTTCAAATTCTACGAGGCATTGGAAAATGGGTTACTGGGTTATAACGCTACGTCTTGCGGGCATCTAATGGATATACTTTATCGAGATTTATTGATCAATAGAAATGGGATTTATAACGAGACTTATATTCATATTCTGGACGCTGTCATGAGAGGGCAGAGGTAATCTATCTCGACCTACGTGTTGGGTCACAATGACCATAACTCTGACAGTCAGGAAACGACTGCAGCGCCATCTGGCGACCTGCCCTTTCTAAAAATCAATGATTCCCAATTGCGCAATCTGCCAAGAACCATAAATTCAAATGTAAATCCTGAAGGCATCAGCCTCCAAAGGTCACCACGATCCTAACTGGACAAAGCTAATGCAGCGCCACCACCAGACCTTGCATTCAAACTGATGCCATCAATTGCGCAATCTTCCATGCACAATTCCTTTCAGATCAGCCCTGGAACAATATTATTCATCCATCGACTGGTACAACGTCAGCCTCCGAGAATACATTCAATTCGATCAGCTCTATCCTAATCACACGGGAGATCAGTTGGCAATTCGTATGCAAAAATTCGGATACAAACATATCTTGGACGAAATGATCAAACGGGTTCCCCTCGATAAGCATATTCAATTCAAAAGTTACGTCAAACGTATCCAATGGAATAATACCAATTCGAGTGTGATGATCGAATTATCAGATGGTCGCTTATTGGATTCTGATCACGTGATCATCACATCATCATTGGGACATTTGAAGCGATATTCGAGTAGCCTGTTTAATCCAACATTACCTCGAAGGAAATTGGATCTGATCCATGCATTGGGTTACGATACGGTGGATAAATTATGGGTGATTTTCGATCAACCATTTTGGCCAAACGATACCAATGTGGTACTTATGATTAGGATAAACGAAACTTACGGATTACCACAATGTGATGGGTCACCAAAATTGGTAAGTTTGAATATGACTTTGGTAAGGGTCCATATTGGTCCATGGACAGAGGCATGTCACATTGTTATCGATCACCAAAATTGGTAAATTTGAATAAGGCAGCACATCTTGGTTCATGGACCACGGCATGGCATCAGCCATTGCCAAAATTTAAAAAATCATCGATTTTCAGATAGAAACTAACCTAAGTAAAATGTTAGAAGTAATCTACGCAAGCGAAACACATCCAAATGCCTTAAAAATTCTGATCAAAGGCAGTGATGCGCCACAATTCGAAACTGATTTCACTGATCAACAAATCGCTACTACAGCTCGGGATGTATTGAGAAAATATTTCGGGAATCCAAGCATATCGATGCCGAAAATATTGAGGTAAGGGCCAAAAATCTAAATATTGCGCATTTGGGTAAAGGCTAGTGAAAGATGATCACATGGCATGTAGTTTAGGATCTGCTATCTCAATCTCTACTATTTCAGGAGCTCATGGCATAAGGATCCATTATTTCACGGATCATACAGTTACAATACAATTGAATGCGAGAAAATCGAATGCCTCAGAGGAGATTTAGCAGAGCCACTTTACCACCAGATACTTGATAGCAAGGTAAGCCCCCCACCTGACATCCCACATTGCTCATAAGCATGAATGATATCGCCTAGCTTAGCTTGCTAATCAATGACCATTGGCTCAAAAATTCATGCCTCCCAAGCAGTGACAAAAAAATTTGCGCTCCAAAGGCAAAAAGCATCGATCTTTCCACTCCAATTATGACACAAAAGGGTCGAAGATAAAACCTGTCGACTGAAACTGGGTCAGTGATCATAAAAACCCTCATGATGCTTACCTACTGGTTAAAAACATGCCAGAAGATTATAACAGGCAGGAAATGCCACTTAAGCTAATCTTACGAATGGTCATTATAAAAATACTGGCAGGACATCATCCACAGGTCTATCCAAGCGGTCAGACCACCTAGGGTTAATAAAAATGAAAAACCATAGACAGATGACAAAAGCAAACTAACTTGCTTTTTGTTATTGCTAAAAAGTTAGCAATGCGGAGGAAACATGGCGAATAAATATGCTTGAAAAAATCATGTACAAGGGCATGGACAATCCATAATTAATCACAAACTAATGGACCATGCATGAAAACATGCCAAACTACAATATGAAAAAATGGCTCTATTTTTAGGTCCCTGCGATCCAGTTCGCAGGCGAGGCCACATTGGAATATCATCATTCTACAGTACACGGGGCGTTCATGAGCGGATACAGAGAAGCTGATCGATTGGGGGAATTATATAAAAATCAATAATGGGGTTACTGTAGTCAGCATTGTTCGCTTTCTTGCTGCAAACTGCTCATAATTTAAAATGTGAATTTCTAGTTATGAAATTTGAATTGCATGACTAATTGCATACTGCACGTTACCAAAATCACACTGGAACCCGAGGTTTCATAACAAGCAAAAGCCAATCAAAATTTCAGGCCCATCCAAATTCAAAAATATCAATCAAGCTTGTAAGCTAATCCTGATCAAAATGCATACTGCAATTGCCAAAAGCTATGCACAGTCCACGAGCCTCAGGCCCATCCCAGTCCAAATCTGGCAAGCCAAATTCACAGTCCCATCAATGATCAACAGAAATCTTAGCTCACACAACTCACCATCGATTGGTAATCGCCGATTCAGGTAAAATCCTCAAAAGTTTGATTGGTAAATCCAACATCCATAAGTTCCAATTCTTTATCCATAATCCATTTTCTAAGTCCTAAAATCAGCAATTATCAATCACCAATTCCATAAACTATTCAAATTATTCAAAATATCACAGGCTACGAAAGCCATATCCAATCACAATCACCAGAATCGATCGATCGCTACTGTTTACTCATCAAAATCTTCCAAAGTTCAACAATCATTTGATAATTTTTGAGCATAATCATTAAAATACTGCCTCTAATATATTATCGATTATTCGTTTCGATCAAATGTAATCACTAATAATCTATCTTTTCTCCGTCCCCATCCATCGACTCATAGCATGGCTAGTCATTGCTCACCGCAAGCGGCCAACGCTTCGCCTTTCTCCTCTTGCAATTCGTTCAATGTCAACGTCATCTTTTGACGGCTGAAATCATCGATCGGCAATCCTTGCACAATTGACCAATCCTTGGTCGACGGATCCACGCGGACCGGGAACGAATACATGAACCCTTCCGGGATACCGTATGAACCGTCCGAGTAGATGGCCATGGAGACGTATTCGCCCTGAAAAGACAGGTCTTGTGGGTTGGATCAGGGATTGATCAAAGTGATCAGTGCAGATCAGGCACTGATCAGGTGCAATCAGTTCTGGATCATGGCTGATCAGGTATTGATCAGTGCTTTCAGCTTCACTAATCATGCTGCTTAGCGATCAATTACTGGCTGATCAGGCACTCATCAGTGATCAATCACCAATGGTGATTAGGCACTGATCAAAGTGATCAGTTCTGATTAGGCACTGATTAGGAGCTGGTCAATGATGGGTTATGGCTGCTCAGGGACAGATCAGGTATGGGTCATAGCTGATCAGATACTGATCAAAGCTTTCACCTGCACTGATCATATTGATTGATGTCAATTAATGGCTGATCAGGCACTGATCAGTGGAATTCAATTCTGGATCAAGTCTGATCATGTACTGATCAGTGATTTCATCTGCACTGATCATACTGATTGAGGTCAATCGCAGGCTGATCAGGCACTGATCAGTGATCAATCGCCAATCCAAGCCATGCTTACCTCACGAGTCCCGAAGAACCAATCACGCATATGATCGCAAGCCGCCTTGGCAGCCGACATGGCCGAACTCAATTTGCGACGTTTGATAATCTCGGCGCCTCGTTTTTGTATGGTAGTGACGAAATCGCCCTTCAACCACGTTTCATCCTTGACCGCCGAATACGCGTCCACCCAATGCCCGTCTTTCAATACGGTGGCGTGGCGAACGTCCGGAAATTGCGTGGCCGAATGATTACCCCAAATGATCACGTTCTTCACGTGATTGATCGGAACTCCGCAACGTCCGGCGATCTGGAATAAAATCGATAATCGTCACCTTGCCAACAGAGTTGGACTTCAGTGCGTACTGTAGCGATGCTGTTTGCATGCAACCTGGCATATGTCTGGCAGGCACTGATCAAAGTGATCAGTGTTGATTAGGCAATGATTAGGTACTGATCAGGTGCTGGTCAATGATGGGTCATGGATGATCAGGTACTGATCAAAGTGATTAGTGCTGAATAGGCACTGATCAGGGGCTGGTCCACGATTGGTCCTGGCTGATCAGGCACTGATCACTGCCTTCTCAGAATACAGCGCCCCCTGGTGCATGATCTAATTTGCAACTTTTGCATGCCGCACACCAATGAAACTAAGTTAGCACTTCGCATTGCGAAAATGCAATCCAAAAAACCTCTCACCTGAGCTAATGAACGATTATGATCCAAACGGGTCATGGCCGAGATTTGACGCGGCGATATAGTCGGTGCCGCGTATTTGGCGCAAATCAACGCGTTCGTATTGGCCGGATTTCCAACCACCAATACCTGAAATAAATGATCAATTGTTGTGTTGCCTTTTAAAAATTGCGCAATTTTTGAACCTATGCATTTTCTGCAACTGTGCAAAGGTGTGCAATTCGGCTATTTTGATGTGTAATCCGCCTTTGTAAGCGTCCTTATCAATTATATACAGCCTTTTCTTATCAGCAATATTTGTTTAAACTAGATCATGTATGATCAGGGTGCAGATATCAATGCTGGGCTTAACCTGTTTCTTGCATGTACTGACCTAGCATTACTTTAAGTAAAATTACTGGTGAATTTTTAGATCAGCATTTTTGCATCCATAAAAATCGATATTTGGCAAAAAACAGCTGTGTTTTGCAAATGTGGTTCATGCATTCTGACTGCATCAGCTGCTTCCTGCCAGCTACTTCCAATTTTAGACTACTTTTGACTGGCAAGACAGCAATGGTCCAAAGGACAGCTGTCACCAGCTGTCACTTACCAGCTGTCACCTGACAACCTGGCCAGGAAGCTTGGCATTCTCAATGCAAAAATCCATCCAACTCACCTTGACACTCTTCTTGGCGTGCTTGGCCAACGATTGACCTTGGCTCTTGAAGATTTTCACATTGGCGGCCAATAAATCTTTCCGTTCCATCCCTTCTTTACGCGGCATAGCTCCGATCAAAAAGGCAGCGTCGATGTCCTTGAACGAATCTTCCTCGTTCGTCAATGGGAAAACGCCTGCAAAGAAAATCCCATTTTGCAGATGCATGAAAATGCCATTTATTTGAATGCAAAATGCATGCGATGCGTTTGCAAGCGAGTTTGCATGCATGTGATTGGAGGATTGCAATATTGCAAAATGCTTCTACAACCTGCAATTCGAAAATTCCAATTTGCAGAATGCAATACGACATCGCATTCTGCAATCGCAATTGCAATTGCTGCAACAACACCGATTTGCCTCATAAGGTGTCGCAAATTTTCAGGGTCATCCGAATTTTTAGCCCTCCAACGGAAAATTGGACTGCCAAACATTTGCATAAATTTTGTAACTGAACTTATCACAAATCTGATCAATGCGGAAAATTAAGATGCCAGAAAATGGACGGACCTCCGCTCAAGTGATCTGACTATAAATTTATGCAAAAATTTGACACCATCAAAAAGTCGCAGCAAAAATTCCTAAATTTTCGCACCTAATAAAATGCCCAAATTTGAAAAAATTTGTACTCACGATTCAACGTTGGTAAAGCGCAATCGGCCAATTCCATAGCCACGCCTTCCAAAATATCCGCCATCGGTGGGATATCCAATAATACCAAATCCACTGGCTAAAAAATAATATCCATATTAATGCATTTAATCATAAAAAATATGAAAAATCATGTTTATGCATGTATTTTTTGATCAGCCAATTCCAGAAAATTATCAAATATATGCCATTTATCACTGATCAAGCGTAGATTGCAAAAATCGATAAATGGATATTTACCTGATCTTGGCCGAATACGCCTCCGCGAGCGATTTCCAATACGATCGAATAACCGATTTGACCCGCGGCTCCGGTGACCAAAACACGAATAGGCGTACGTGATGACATTTTTATTACGATAATTTTTTAATCTCTGATTTCCCAAAATTTCTGTTCAAAATGCTGGAAAATGGTAAACAAGATTATTTTCTTGCCTGGGAGAAAAGATAAACACGTGTGGCGTGAGCGCACACTTTGGGAGCGATGCGGTTTTGTCATAAGCAGCTCACACATACAGTAAGCGCGGCAAATTTGAACATAACTCGGAGTACTGTAGACGAATAAACCACCATGGTAAACATTGTAGAAAAAGTTTTTAATGAAAATACTCGACTGTAATTAATAATTCGGTTAAAAAGTATCGGTTATGCGCAAATAATCATTATACATGCAAAATCAGACGTATGAGGACCATATTTTGAAATTCATTCTTACAATTCGCCGTGATAATTCTGTGTAAGATAGTGATAATCGGATAATGAAGCATCGAAAAGTAAATGATGTGCAGCAAAATTCAAAGGTGCATTTGGAATTTTAAATTAAAACATTCTATCATCATATCGGATAATTGTTGTTCAAATTGATCAGTGAAATCCTGGTATTTCGCCGTCGCGGAAGTGCCGATTTGATGGATAGTTCGCAAATGGCTCGCAATACCGCTTTTCGTTAAAGTCGTATGATGCGGGCACATTTTGCATTTGAACATTGATTGGCCAACGTGATTGCGAGCATGATCAAGCGGTCCTTTCAAGCCGCAGCCCAGCGAAATCTCGGCGTGGCATTTGAAGCATTCAACATTCTCAATGCCTTTGCAACGCTCGAGTAATTGTTTGTAAATTTTCTCCAACCAATCATTTACATCGAGGCCGACTGATTACGATCACTTCCGAAGCATCGTTTAACCATATCTAAGATCTCATTTTTCATTTCTCCCGACACATCGTTACAAATGTGGCCGCCGTAATCGTGCTGGTGAGTATTCTTCATATGCTTGGCCAGGATAATTTTTACTGAAGCTCCAAATTGGCATAAATGGCATTGATAAGGCTTTTTCTCCAAATGCGTACAAGCGTGGTCAACAATTGCACAAACGCTTGAATTGCCATTATTGAAGACAACAACTTGCTTTCCACATAATGTGCAAACTACATTTGAACCTTTCTCGTTCTTCTTCAATATTCTGCGGCATGACGTTGAAAATGGCCTTGCGAATCTGGAAGGATGTGCATGAAACTCGGTACCGATTATGTTGATGCACTACTTACAGGATGTCTCGATGCCTTGTTTTCGATTTAGGCGTTGGGTCCAACGCTAGGCTTTGTTCTCCAAAGCACCTTCTGATCTTCGCAATTATCTCCGCTTCAAACATGCTTGTATGGTCCATATAGTATTGCCTGTTCATTTTTAATTTATGCTTTCTGCGCAAATGACCAATAAGCGCAGGCTGATTTGAATCTTTATATTGACAAAAGCCACATTCGAATATGTCTTTATCCACGTGCATGCAAGCGTGATCTTTCAAGCGTAGACTGATGAAG